>JANHGN010026393.1:0-169665 GCA_024605025.1 Megaceryle maxima
ACAAGGAAGAAAAAAAAAAAAAGAAAAGAGGGCTGGAGATAAGAGAAAGGGGGGGGGGGAAGAAGGAGCGGAGGGCGGGGGGGGGTGGGGGGGGGGGGGGGGGGGGGGGGAGAGAGAGAAGTCATAATGAGAACATTCGACTTCTTTCCCAGAAGAAGGGTAAATGGATTTAACAGAAAATATTTTTCTATTTGGTCTTCGTACATGGATATAAGTTTTACAGAAAAGCAGCAGCACCCATATATCATGATGGCAGCATCTGGATCGATAAATTTAAAAAAACTCCCTGTATGTGGAAGCTTGTCCCCAGTAATGTCACAAAAGAACCTGCAATTAGCTGCAAAGGAAGGGAGGGGAAAGATTTCAACTCAAATAATTTTTTACGGACAAAAAGTCTGAATAGTGCCATTAAAGAAAGGTATCCTACTACCTAGCCACAGCTCAATCATCTTCTTACACAAAGATGGACTTTTAAAAAAAATCTAACTGGAGATGTAAGATTTCCTTAAGGAACTTACTAATGCTGTGCTGCTTACATTTAAGCATGAGTAATTTCACTAAAATTGTTGGTACTAATTATCTGCTTTAGATTTAACATGTGCTTTAGTTCTGTGCACACTGGTATCATAAACTGCAGTGCTGCAAGGCACAAGCACAGCAATTACTCCCTAAGTTTAAGGAATACTGTCCCCTGTGAGCCCATTATTATTTTACTGTTGATGAAGTTCAATAGGAAAATCTGTTAATAGATACAGTAAATTAAATAATCCTCTAGCATCTTTCATTGCAGAACTTTCTACAGCCTTTAAATATTGTGTGAAAAAGCTTTGTTTAAATTAGGTCAGAGGCAATAAAGTCTCAAAGATTTTACATGAGGTTAAAAAATTTAGAACCCATTGCTCTGAAGGACCATGAATAATATTGCCTTTGCTTCACAAACTCTGGGTTGTATCCTGTGCCAGCTCCAAGTCCCCGTGTTGAATATGAAGTAAATAAAATGTTTATTAACCTACCAATATACCACTTAGGTATTTTCTCTGAACATTTGGGAAACCTGCAGAGGACTTTTCTGAAATCTCATTATATTAAAGAAAAAGTGATTTTAGTTGCAAGATGTGAATTATATGGATGAGTGAGCATCAGTAAACAAGCTTAGTTTAAACTAATACCTTGGAAAAACTATTTCTAAAAACAATTAGTGATGAATTACTTTTAGCACTTGGGAAGGTCATTAAACTGTGTTCCCTACATTAGCAAAGAAAATCCACAGCTCAAAGATGGGGATGGAAATCTATGAAGTTTTTTTCCAGCCAAACAAACTGGGCAATGAGAATTGTCAGCTTGGGTTCAGGAAACAAACAGCAGTCCTGCATTCAGTGCGTACAGCAAGAAAGTTCAAAGGGACCAAAAGGTACATAAAACAGCAAAGCCTTTCAAATCCTCCAACAGCTCTCAAGCATCACGTTCATCTTAAAAATATTTCAGGTTTCCAAATTGACCAAAAATTGAGGTCAATATTTTTGTGCCACTCAGTTTGAAGACAAACATGTTCACACTCTTTGTAAATGCTGCTCTATGAAACTCTTTGGTCACCACCTTGCCACTGTTAACCCAGAGAGGAGAAAAATGGGGAGTCCAAGAAATAAATATAACAGATCTACTGTCAAAATTGTATTTGAGGTAATCAATCTGTAAAATGACTGAGGAGGGGTTCCTTGGGAACCTCAGCAGGTTGTATCTGATGGGTTTGGATACTAATATACAATTTACAGAATTCAAAATTGAAACAAAGAGCTGGTTGGATTTTTTTTTATTTATTTTTTTTAAAATCATGTTCAAATTGGGATCTACATTGTGATCATCTGAAAGAAGCTCTGCTCTCTGGACACAAGATCTCTCTGATGCAGAAGCAACAACTTCACTAAGATGGTCTGTGAATTAACAATGTCAAGACACCTTTATTAACAATTAACTGTATCAATGACACCATTCAGCATCCACTGTCTGTTTAGACTGACAGCATAAATCATGTCCCCAGTGAAACTAGCTCATCATTTAATCTTCCATAAATTGCTACCTAAATACAAATAACGTAGGCTGCCCTGGGAGAGCTATCTCGCCTTGCTGATGTAGAAAAAGGTGGAAGAATTTTATCTGAAGAATACTTTGGTGCCTTTGTACCACTACAGGTCACAGAAGAAAGACTTACCTGAAATACAGAAAAAAGCACAAACTAGACCAGAAGCTCTGCCTACTGAAGGTTTTCATGAGTGCTTCCTGAATGTCAGTTTCTGATGCAGAGAAGAAAAGTCAAGCTATCTATTTTTCCTAAAAAAATAAACAATGCAAATGGTCTCCTGATAATCTTGATGCTAAAGTGAAAAAAAAAAAAAGTTTAATAAATGTGTGATTACTACAAACCATCCTCTATTTTTTCTGCTTGATGACAGGCTAGTACTACTTCATATAAAATCCAGAAGAATTCACATCTCATTTCAATAGGATTTGGTTCCATTTAAAAGCAATCAGTTATTCAAAAGAAATTTAAGGAAAAAGGAGAGACAAAAATAGAAGATAAGGTAGTTAGTTACAAGGCCAGATATCTATCTAAAGTCATGTTTCCTTCCGGTCAAATAGATTATACTGTCAAAGGATTTTCTTGTCCGATCATACATCAGAGCAGTCTGTGTGAAAAAGTTCTCATTACTTTAAATGTTTGACTTAAATTGCCAAAGAGAGAGAAGTAAAATTTTTCCAAAGCTCCTCAGTGCATGTAAACAACTTCATGTCTAATTCTCTTCGTGCCTTTGACACTCACTCTTAAAAGAGCCAAATTGGGCAGTTTTACCTTAGGTAAAACACCCATATAAATCTGTGCATGGGATGCACAGGGACAGGAGAAGGAATGAAATTGAGATCCTTTGGGCTACAGAATATATGAATTCCTTTTAATGAGATTTTGATTACAAGCAAGAGTGCCTTGGAGCAAAAACTAGAGCAATAATCTCTAATGTATTATTTTGGAGGAGAAATTTAAACATTATAATGTTAATCCAATGAATGTCCATTTAGTCTGGCTAATGATGAAACACTGTATATTACATAGTGCTAACTGACTAATCTGAGGAAAGATGTCTTTTATGGGGTTATGTAAAAAGAGATCAGTTTCATCAAGAATACAGTTACTCACTTGGAAACCTTCCCATTTACTGAGTCTCAAGAATCATGGGGGATCAAAAACCAGATATAATGAGATCATTTCCTCTGAGAAAAGTGCAATATGTGATTAGCCATTATTGACTATTATACAAAATGAAAAGTTCAATACCACATCCATATCCTCTCACATGGTGAAGTTCCACAGAACAAGGCTTATAAACTATTTTTTTTTTTGATTGGAGAATACAAGTTTTTTCATTATAGAGATCTATTGTAAAGGGAAAATAGTGGTATTTTACATTACTGATAGTTTTTTTTCTGATAGAAATGCAAAATTTCAAAAACAAACCAAAAAATGGGTGAATTCACTCTACAGTGCTTCACAGAATCACAGAATGCTGGGAGTTGGAAGGGACCCCTGGAGATCATCTAGTCCAACCCCCCTGCTAAAGCAGGTATCAGTTCAAAATCAGAAGAATTTTATCAAACCATTTGTGTTAAGTTGGAGTAAAAAAAAAGCCTGAGCTGCCTTTCATAGACTCTTAGGTTGCGTTTTATATTTGGCTCCAGTTGAAAGCTGCTGATCTGGAAAGTTCTAGTCTGAAAGTGTTTATGTGAGCAGAATCTAAAGCAACACCACAATCCTGTTGTGCGATGAAAAACCTTGCAGAGACCAAGGAGCGCTCACATGTATGTACAGAGCTCTTTGTGGTTTCTGCCTGATCTGAAGCTTCAAACTCAAATCCTCTTCTGAGAGGTCCTGATACAAATCTCACAGCTATAGTCAAAACATCCAATGCTAGCAGCATCCTCAAATATGGAACACCTTCAGCAGTCCTGAAATCTAATTCCTTTCTTTTGTTGATTTGCCTGTTTCTTCGCCCATTTCCTTTCAGCAGCAGAACCAGTAGCAAGTGCTATTTGATCCTACACATCCCAGCAGAGTATGAGTTATGAGACTATTTTTCTCATACTTCTGCCATCCTTTTTTTTTTTTTTATACAACCCTCTCAAGCTGAATTAAGTGAATAGAGGAGAAAACTGCACATCTGCCACAACCACGTAGAATGAGTTGCTGTCTGCTGTGCCTGCAGAGCTAAGAAATGTGAGCAAAAATAGCACTCCCCGGACAAAAGCTGGAGCAAGCCAAGGTGTGTCTAGGAATCCTGGGTGGGTGTATGATAGCCTGATCTTTTTCATGTCTATCATTTCCTCCAACACAGGAAAAGGAATGGCTTCCCTGTGGTGGCTAAAGCAATTGCTCCACAGGCTAGTGACTTCAGAATAATATTTGATGCTTTTCGGATTTATTTTAATAGGGCTTAACTGTTGGAAATGAGGGAAGTTATCATGTGCCCTTCAGAATACTCAGTGGAATACCAGTGAGCTCTTCATGTTCCATGGTGGAAACAGTTGATGCTATAGACTTGCTGTCTGAAACTCACTGCTCTGCCTATTTAGCAGAAGAGCCACTGCCAAGGTTAGAATACAGAGCCTGAGTTTCATACAGAACTCCACCTGCAGTCTACAGCCCAAATGAATGAAAATTAATATAACTTCTGTATTAAGATGTATTCAGAGCTGTACTAAAATCACTCCTGTGCCTCCTGGGGAAAAAAAACAAAACAAAACAAAACAAACACGCCCTTTTTTTATATAGCCAGTGGATGCAGTAGGAACAAGATGAATACTGTGCCAAGCAGAAGATGGTGCAAAACAGCAGAGGAGGCTGCCAGACATCAGCCAGCACAACCTGACCATGTTGAAGTAACCTTCCTGCAGCTCCCTTGGGCACACAGCACATCCCCACAGCAAAAACAGCAGAGGCACCACAGGGCTGCATGCCAGTTGTAGCAGGAGACAACCCACTCTTAATGATCTTCTAGGCTTTGATGCCTTGTGTATCAGACAGGGGTTGATGGGAACCCTACATTGACATAGCATAAAGAAACATTGGGGAGAGAGCCCACTACATTCACTCCTCAGGTTCCCTGCTTTCTCCCTAAGAGGGAAGGTTGGACGTCTGCTTTTGTTTTGGGAAATGATGAGTATTTATTGCCACTCTTCTGGGCATTGCTGTTAATTCCATAGAAAGCATTTTACAACATTTCTTGGGAGCTCTCTTCATCTATTTGCTGCTAACCTTTTAACACAGGCATTTGGTTTCAGCTGGCGAACCCTTAAATGCTGGGGACACACCTGCAAAAAATCAAAGGCAAAGCCAATAACCAACCAGGTGGAGGGAGGGGGAGAGCCACAGAAGTTAGGATTATAATTGGACTCAGATGCTCCACTGCCAGGTGGTTTCCTGTTAATGTTCAGGGTCCTGAGGGAGCCTACAGAGAGAAAATGTCCAGACGTGAGGTGAGAGGTAGTAAATAAGTGTGTGGTTGAGGATGGGGGGATCTGGGGTGTAGGAATGGGGGCTGCATCCTGAGCTGGGCTACCTGCCTTTTTTTCCCCCCCCTCCTGTTTATGGTCTAGGCTTTTATGAGTTCCAGAGGTGCCTGTGGTGACAGATTGTACATGGGATGGCGCGTTCATTGGCAATGTCAGCTGATGTTTTTATGATATAATTAAGTAGCAATTACTTTCTTTCCTTCCTTCCTTCTCTGTCTTCCTACAGGGAGTTGTGAAAAGAGCATGTTGAGATCTATTCTTGGTGGAACTGTGCAATTGCACTTTTTTTTTTTTAATTATTATTTTAGCAGGCACTTTCTCTGTATAAATCTAAAATAAGAAACCTGACAGCATGTATTTGAAGCACCCAAAACCTGATGATAGTTTTCTTGGGTCAGTGACAGTACATTAGTAACAACTGAAATACATATTTGTTGGACTTCTTTTATATATATATATTCTGTATCCTTTTACAAAAATAGGAGCTAATAAGTATTCATTGGATATTAATATATATTAGACTTCTGCCTTTTGAATTTTGGTCTTGCTGTAAAATTAGTTCATTTGGGTTAACCTCATGCCCAGTTGTGCTTGTCTTTGAAGTTCCTGGATATTTTGTGTCATTAGATTACAAAGTTAAGGTAATTTGTGATGGTCAGACTGGCTTGATTGTCTCCCCCTTTCCTCACACAAATGTTTTGATAGGTCTATTTCTACTCTAGGTCTATTTATCTTACATGTATAATTCTACTTTTACTGTAAATTATTCCTGTAAATTACTTATTATCAGAAACAAGAAAATGTAAGAATAATTGTCTTGGTACTATGACAAGTATGGAGTCTTCTGTACTGGTAGTGGCCATATCTCTGGAATAAAATATAAAGCAGGACTTTGTAACATGTGAAGAGAAATGAAGCTCATTTAGTATCAGGTCATTGAAAACAAATCCAACTGTCTTACTTTTCTGAGGGTTAAATTCAGACTGTTAGTCTTAACTGCTATTAACTCCCCTGGAGGCAAAATGGTTTATGGCAGCTGTTGGTGTGTGGTGGTGAGGTTTACCTTTTCTTGCAAAATTCCCTCATCTTTCATTTACATTATGCAGTTCTTTAACTGAATAACCCTTGTCCAAAAAAAAAAAAACCCAGACCCAGTATGTTGCCCTCAAGGAAACAGCTGTGTTGAAGTGTAAAGCTTGAGCAAGCTGTGGCTCAGCGATGTTTTTCTTTCTCCTGCATTGCAAAGTAACATCAGTTTAAAGTGCATGGCATCTGTCCTTAAAAGTTTACCCAGAATAGGGTATGCTTCTGGGCAATTAATTCTTAATAATTTATCAAATGTAGTATTTCTTTGTGCTGCACCCTGCTTACCCTGAAGACTGTGGCACTTTTAGTATCTGGTGTCCTCTCTGTCCTTCAAATGAAATGTAAAATGAAAACAGACACGGTATCTTTAGTGCCCTGTAATGACTGAACAAAGGCAAGTTTTTGGAAAGGGTCACCTGCTGCACTGATACCTAATTGAAGCAAAGCTGCATTTGTTGTGTGGCTACACAGCCGGAAGATTTTACTGGGAACAAAGGGATATTGCCAGAGAAGAACTTGAGCCCCAGAAAATCTGGTTGTCATTTTATTCATCTCTAGCACACACTTTCTAGGACTAAAAAATTCCCAAGCTATAATGGCTTCTCCACCACCAAAAGTGTGGTGGTCTTTTGTTGGTTGTGGGGTTTTTTATTATTATTTATTTCAGCTTGTGCATGAGTGTGAAGATAAAAGTTTATTTTCTAAACTGGAAGAAATACATTTCAGATTTAGGTTCTGAAGGAAAAATGACTGTGCCATGACTCTAATACATGATTCTGTCCTAGACAGTTTTAGTGAGTATGAGAATTTTTTTATTTTTTTTTTTTTTTCTTGCTTGCTTACATTCTTGGTTTATGTCTGAAAGGCTTTTGGTAGTGTTTGTCTTCAGTGTATGCAAACATTTTGTTCTGTATTTTTTGAGCTTAACATTGTTCCAAGCAAACCTTACAAAACATTGACTATGATTATATCTGTCATTAAGCATTTCTGAATTTTCAGCCCTGCTAAAATTACTTCCATTGTGTATCAGCAGAGTCAAAGTGCTTTAGTACATCAGCTAATTTATTGACAGCATGGGTTAGTGGGAGCATCAGTAGAATAATAATCAACACAATAATTCTTATGGCTCTCATTATACTTTTAATCAGGGTTTGCAGAAATAAATATAATGTAGATTGTTCAAGCAGACAAAAGCAGTGTTAATCCAGTGTTCAGATTTGTCATTCTTTAATAACAATCAAACAATGTAGGTAGCATGGATACATCTTATTACAGCTGTGACAAATACATTTGCTTGCTCTGTTATAATTTACCAAGTTGGCAGATACTAGTAGAGTGAAAAAATTATAGGCTAAGTATACATGCTGTTTATGGCATCCTCCATGGAGGGGCTGAGTGCAGCAGAATGAAAATGGAAAATTTTTTAGCTTTGTGGCAAACATGAAATTTAGGGTGAAAATGACTGGTTTAGTCTTTCCTTAAAGCTGCTTTTGGGAAATTTAAACTTTTTTCCTAGACAAGGTTTTATTTTCAGAATTTTGTCATCTTTGATATTTTCTTGCTTTTTGACAATTAAAAATAAAGGGAATAAATGAAATTTAGAGGCAAAATAATTTCAAATAAAAATATAAAAGTTTTGCTGGAAGACTTTTAGAAGAAGCATTTTGGAGTTTTCAAAAATAATATAAATGTGAAATCTTCCAGAAAAGGCTGTTCTTGAAATTTCAAATTACTCTGACATGGAACCAGCATGTTAATTTTCTGGAAAAATCTTATTAAAAATTTTGACTGGCCACATCTGTCTGTAGGAGTATGAAGAGAGGGAGTGTTGGCAAAATCATAAGACCCATCAAGCCAGGCAAAATGGCTCTTAGCTCTTGGGATCCAGTGTCTGTCAGTAGCACAGACTGTTCAGGACTGAAGCTGTGCTGTCTACTCTATCCAGTTCTGCTGCTGTTTACTGTACACATCCCACTTCAATTTCAGCGTGGATGATTATGTGATAAAGTAACGAAACATTGTGCATTGCTAAAGTCAATTCTGAAATGCTCAGCACATTGTACGCTGGGGCAGATGGATGTGTTTGAGATGCACTGGCACAGATCTAACTTTACAGTCAGAACTGCAGCAGCTCCTGTGTTGTTCACCTGGTCCCATTCCCTCCTGAGACTTCTGTGCCTCTCTAACCCATCTAGACTACATATTTAATGTAGTTCCATATCAGTGTTCCCATCTCACACAAAAGTTTGGCACCAAAAAGAAAAAAGAAAAAATGTAGAGGAGATAAAACTTTTAAAATATGTTCATAGAAATAGTTTAAATCACAAGAATAACTCAGTACAGAATGTTCCTGACTGCAGGAAACAGAATCCAACTCAAACATTGTCAGGTTTCTGGAATCAGAAAGAGGTATTGGATGTTGGAGGTAGTTCAGAGGGAAGAGAGCTGTGGGGACTCATATAAAAGGAAACATTAAAAGAGTGAAATACATATAGTTGGCTGAGCAGTGGCTACAGAGAGACATAACAGCACGCAAATGTTTGAAGGATCTAAGCACCAAGGGGGGAGTGGAATGTTGAATACTAAAAAGGAATTTTTCTAGGAGTAATGGGTGAGGTTTTACGCTGCGCTTCGGGGAAAAAAATCTGAGCGCCCTCAGCTCTGGAATACTGGGGTATTAGCCACCCCAAGGGAGCTCTGAAGTGCCAGAAGTACTAGTCTAGAGGCAGCACCACAAGAAATCTTCACCTCTGGGCCAGCCTTTGTTTTCTGAAAAACGTGGCTGCCACCAAAACCATCTTTCTTTTTAAATTGTAGAGTCCGTACCACTATTAATACCAAAGAAGGCTATTTTGGTGGTAAAGGATGGAGGACTTTTGCTTAATCCTTTATCCTGTTGTAGTGCAGAGGAGCACTAAACCCACAATAGAGGGGAAGCATTGGATATGCAAAAGAGTGTATGTGAAGATGGAGATGAAAGCCACCACCTGCAGAACCTTTTTAGAAATGAGAACAGAACAGCGCAGAGAGCTTTCCAGGTCTCAGAGACTTGAACTTAGACTGAGATAATCAGAATTTCCACTTTGTACAGTTTCTACTGAGGGGTTAGTCTCCTTGAGAAAGTTCTTCTGTTTATCGAACCCTTTATTATCCCGGCATAAAACCAGAGAAAACTCTGAAAGTTGTCCTGTACATGTTTTTGTTATCAAGACTGTTCCATGTGATTTGTATTTTTATGATGTTTGTGTGTGTATTGTGGAACACCCCTTACCTTTCAACAACAGCTCTTTTTAGCAGGTCATTTTCACCCAATATGTAAGATAAAAAAACTTGCATTACTTCAGTGATCGAATTAGTAACAATTTGGCAACTGAAGAACAGTGCTTTATCATGAAAATGGTTCTGTAACCATTAGCAACTCTGATTTGGTGTCAGGCTTAACTGTTCCTTAAAACTGAAATTGCTCATCCTTGGAAATGCTGTATAATAGCTGATGTCTTTGGGAGTAAATTACTGTATCTGTCCAGCTTGATATTGTGTTTCTTTTAGAAGTAGAGGTATACATTGACATGGCAAATAACACCCCCACAAAATTAGTAGCAGGAGAGACAATCTTAGCTAAAAATATAAACACTTCTTACTTTGATCTTTCAATCAGTTTTCCAGGATATTGACAGAACAATAGATTAATTGGAGAGGAAGGTCTTATTAAATATATGCAAACTGTCTGAAGTCTCACGGGGAGTCTCATGAGAGGGAGATTAGTGGAAATAGATGGAATAGGGATTTAAGAAGAAAGGCAAATATCCAATGGTGCAGCATTCATTGGCATACAGAAAAATGCGACTTGTTACATGAATTGTGCAATGTTGCATTTTAAAGGGTTGATCCCTTTCAAAGGAAGTTTTACCAATAAATTCAGTGGCAGCAGAATTTGTTCCTCTTACAATACTGGGCAATGCTTCTACAAAAAAAAGGTAAAACATCAAATGTAATAGCTGGTGAAAGCAGAACTGTAGAAAAATTAGTTTCCCATGTGTTGCGTGGAGCCCTGAGTGGAGAGTGTCTAGAAGAAACTTGGGCTCCGGATCAAGAAGGTTTGGCATTGCCACGTTCTTCTGTTACCACTTTTACTTTCATGTAGCAAACAAAACTTGAAAGGGTGGAAGCAACTGGGCAAGGAGACCAACTTAATGAACCTAATGAAAGATTCTTTGTAACAACGGATCAGATAAGATTTCAGGTCCTTTTTATTTGTGTCTATTGCTATGCTACCTCCTTTTCCTTAGTAGAGGAGCTTTTAAAAGGTGTCTCGCCTCCTTATCATTTGCTGGAAAATTAGATTTTTGGATAAGATTCAGCTTTTCAAGTCAGAATAAAGAACTTGAGAGAGATTTTTGCTTTTTTAAAAATAGATAAATTATGTCTTCACCTTTTCTATTAGATAAAAGCAAGCTTTTCTCATTGAAAGTTGAATAGTTGGCATCATTTTATTTTGTGTTTTCATCCAAAAATGGAATTACTTTCTCTGTAAGCTTTAGTGAAGAAAACAAAAGTATTTACAAGCTCTCCTGGATAATGGTATCTTTTACTTGGCCACAAGTCTTATAATATAATTAGGATAACTTTTTCAGGCAGGGACTTATAAATGCTGACCTCTTCATAGTTTTGTTGAGTGCTTGTAGTATTTTCTCTGATGTTAATGGTTAAACTTCAGCCCAACATTTACCATTTACTTTTCTTAGAATGAAGCTTTCCAGAAATAGGGAGAGACATCTAAAATGTGTTCTCTTCAAAATGCTATTTATATTATGCATACTAGTGTCTAGAAGTATATTTATAGTCTTACAAATGCATCTGGAAATAAATATTGTACTGAAAATAGCCAGATTTTGATTTATTCAGGGTGCCTAATAACGAGACAGATGTATTCACACCCTGTTGTGAAAGTATCAGGAATTTATTATCTGTCCTTGCAAAGCAGAGACAAGGGCAAGTTGTGCTGTAGTATAAATAGGAGTGGTCCTTGAACCCATTTACCCTTACTTCTCTAGGTCAGGGTACAATCCAGAGAGAGCAGTACCTTCCCTGACAGGTTTGGTATTTGTGTTGCTGCAGAACTCAATCAAAAATTCCCACCATGCACAATCAATAACTGTGGCCATTGAAGCAAAAATAGAACAATTAGTAACCCAAGTGAGCAACGTGGGAAGCTGAAAGGAGCAGGCTAGTGAGGAATGACACAGATAGATGCCAGCATTAAAGAGTGGGGAAAAAAAAGTAGAACATCTGTCCAATTTACCTAATTGTGTAATAAAAGTAAAAGAAATCTTAGTTCTTGAAGTAGTGCACTGAAAGTTCGCGCAGAAAATATTCAAAGCATGGCACAATTTGAGAAAAGGAAAGGTGATAATACCCTGTGTTGCTAGAAGCCTGGCTGGAGGGTTTTCTTTTGGTGAAGGTCATGACTGACAGTTTGGATTAGTAGGCTGAATACTGAAACAAAGTCAGAGACCTGCTTTCTCTTTCCAGCTCTGCTTCTAATCAGCTGATTTTTCCCAATATGTGATGTTCTTTCACGTTCCATCTCTTGTCTGCCTTGTGTAAATCTCGAGATCTCTGGGGGAGGGGTTGATCCAGGTTGCTGTGACTGCAGTCTTGGCTGGAGCTTGCAAGTGTTATTGTAATGCAAACAATATCTCATAATTGAGAAATCCAAGATAATGATATAGTAAAAACAACTTTCCCTAAGAAATCTGTGCCCAAATATCAAGTTGATATTGGATAACTAAGAATAAAACTTTTTCAAAGCATATGATAGATATGTGGGAGTGAAACTGAAGGGCCCTTGCTAAAGTAGTAAGGGAATGTCCTGTTTGAAATTCTTGAACTCCATACTTGTCAGAAGTTTAGACATCCATGTTAAGAGATGATGTAGCAAAGTAGTAGATACAACCAACCAAAAATCTGTAAAGTTAAATTCAGATGAAAACATCAGATGACAAAATTTCCAACATGGGCTTTTTTTAAATTTATTTATTTTTCCCCCCTAGATATCTCTTACTTGGGAACCATAAAGGAAAAAAGACTTGTGATTGAGATAAGAAGCAAGTTTTGAAATATGAGTGTTTTCTGCAAATTCTGGAGTTTCACTCAAGTCCGTAGCGATCCAACACAGCAAGGGTAAGTACTGCATATTCTGAGCCTGCTGTTAGCAAGATGTAAAGGGGGAGGGGGAGCTTCAGAGGTATGAAAGAAATTGGCTGTGGAATCATATTAATGATAAAATTAGTTTTATATCCAAAACACTGGGCAATGCCCCCTTGGAGAACAATGAAGAGAGTGAAAATCCCATAGACAATGAATGTTGAAAGCTGTATAATAGTCTTATCACTTTCTGTAGCAGCCTTGGTTGAGAGAGCTGTAATTAATTACAAGAAAATGACAAATGGTCAAGGCTATGCTGAAGGCAGTGGCCCTGGTACTTGACATTGTAATGCAACTGGGGAAAAGCTTGTCAAATCAAGGTTGTGTTAATTTATTAGGCAGCTATTCATGCCAAGTTGAATAAAAGGAAGAAAAAGGTGGAATACAAATATTAAATGTTTGGGGGATTATCATCTATGTACTTTAAAGAATAATGTAGTTTTACTTATCTGACTTCCACTCCAGATGCTTCTTTACATGTCAGTTGCACCTCACGCAGCAGGCCACGAATGCAAACGCGTACACTGTTATTAGTTGGTTATATCCTATAGTCTTGGTGGAGTAAAATCTTAGTTTGGCCAAATGAGGGTTCAGTTTCTTGTGAATAAACTATAAAGCTTTCACACTCTGTCATCTAGTTTAATTCTTGTCAAAAGATATGTTTCAAAATACTTCCTTTAGCTCCTCTGGTTCTTCATCCATACGCTCTGCAAAAAAAGTCAGCAGAGTCCCATGGTTGAATCGTTGCCTTAGCACTCAGGGAGGGTAGGTTCCAGCACTGACTGGGCTTTTGACTTCTTGTGTGTACTTAGATGACTGCTTATTATGCTTTTTTCTGTTTTGCTGTTTTCAACCATAATACTTAATGACAGGAACTTTTTTTTAGCCAAATGGGCCCCAACAAAGCTGTCAATAGGAGTAAACTTATGCAAAAGATCAATATCTGTAAACTGAAGTGAGCTGTTTGCTTTCAGCACACCCCAGCATGCCTCTTAGGAGGGATTTGGGGTTTTTTGGTAGAAACTAGCAAACATGGCAAAATCCATTGACTGAAGCCAAGTGAATAACATGTGACAAGCAATGTCCAAGAATCCTGGATCCCCGTCTCCTTCCAACATTAATAAGCAGTCCTTAGAAAATGTCATTGTGTTGTCAGTCCTTGGCGAGTGTTACGATACTGTCCAAACAGGCTCGTGTAGGAAATGGGCCTTGAAAGGCCAGGAAATACTCTACTAATTCTCCCTCAGCAACAATGTATGAACGTTTACCACAGATGCTGCTCTAATTATGATACATTGGGAACTTTGTCAGTAGTCCTAAAATCTGTAGCTCCAGTTATACAACAGAGTATAGGTAGCAGTTGTTACAAAACATAAGGATTCTTAAGAGTCCCCTAATCTTCATTAATCTATACATTTTAGTGGTTTTTTAAACTTTAAACAATTCCGTACGGATAGAAAAAAATTCCTTTGTATACATGATGGCACTTCAAATTGTCTTTATTTTCTCTGAATGTTTGCTGTCTGGCACTTAGCTAGTTAACTTGTATTTGACCACTATTACATCTTAGACCAGAATGTGACAATGTGTGATGGTAGTGCTTTTGCAGCTCTCCAGGCGGCTGTCACCAGCTCATCACTCCTGTTTTTCACTAGTCATTAAATACTGGGAAGAGGTGACTGATCTAACTGTAAAATAACCCCTCTTAGAAAAATCAGTAATTTTTTGCTTGATCAGTTGATTGCTAAGACTTATGTAATTTTGCAGCATATGTCTGATTAGAGACACCTCTGGTGGAATGTTAAGCATATATCTACTGTGATGCAATTCCAAGCAGTGCTATAAATCTATCTAGATAGATGTCTAATATATGGTTGGCATTCAAAAATTGTTTGAAGTGATGAATTGCCAATTAATTTCTTGCTTTGCTCTGTAGGCTGGAGCTGGGGCTTCAGTGGTCCACTAATGAGCAATTTCTTTCCACTGCCAGCCTTTGTATTCAGGGGATTCATGCTGTTCCACTTACCTGTGGCTTGATATGGCCACATTCTTCTGGACTGTGTTGTTGGGGTTTAGATCTATCTATCTGCATTATGGTGCTTAGGTATGAAGGCTGTATATTGACTGCTTTGGACAGAACTTCTGATACCACAGTACACTGGTGATGAAGTACCAAAGACTGGTGCCACAACACTGCTAAACTGCTATAGCAGAGCAACCCTCAGACCCTACCTGCCAAGCGCTGAGAGATGGACTGGCAGCTGTGCTTCTAAATACTGACTAACGTACAGTGACCAGTCTGACCAGAGGGGATCGTTCAGACATGGTAGCACAGCTGAAGTAAGGGTTTTCTTTGTGTGGATAAGAATCCTGGTGTGGGGCAAAGCCACTTTCACATCAGTGGTGCAATTAAAGATGGCCCTGAAGCTATTGGCAAGCTTTTTTTTTTTTTTTCTTTATTTTCTTCATACAAGTTTGCTGACTGAAGATGATGAGTCAGCATTTTTAAATTTTTTTTTTTTGGTGTTGTTGCTGAGGCTCAAGACACGAAAATGTGTCTGAAGTCTTTCATTTCCACCTATTGAAAATGCTTTTAAAAGGGAAGAAATAAACAGATGGCTCTCATTAGCACAAGAGTTCTTTAATCTTTTGCACATTTAAAATTTTATTTTCTTTTCGATGTTTGTAAGTAAACTGGTATAAAATTAAGACTTCACCAGAGCAATTGAATTTCACACATTTCAATCCATGAAAGGAGAGGTGGACTCAATCCAAATTGCAACAACTGATGTGTAATCCTGGCATCACAATTATCTATTATGATCAACAAATGCATTCTCAGTGAATGAAATGCAGTGAGGCTGGCCCTTACACATCTTACTCGAGCAAAACTCATTTGAAAGCCTTGCAACTGGGTATCTTGCCTCTGCACTTCAACCAAATAATTTTTATTCTAAGCTAGAAAAATACAGAACTCATCATTTTGAGGAACATGTGCAAGAAACAGTGGATAAAAATTGCTCTTGGTACTGTCAAACTTGCAGGGCCATCGGTGGAGCTATATAATTTTCACCAAAAAGCTATCTCCTGATAGCATGCTGTGGGGTCACCTGACAGAGATGTTAAAATACCTAGATTCTTATGGCTTGCTAGCTGAGTGGTGTTTAACCAATGTGCTAATAAGACCCTAATGCCCCATCCTGAAGGAGAAGTTGCTACAACCTCCAGTTTCAGAACTTTGTCTCTTCGTTCTTCTGCAGCTCATGTTTATTAAGTTCTGTTTCAAACCAAGGTGTATGTCCAGGGCTGGCTGCTGCCGCAACTTTTGGTCCTACATCAGTCAAAATACAATTCTCAAATTAATAGGGGAGGGGCACCAATTCTTAGGTATTAGAAGGTCATGACTTTCCTAGAAGTGTTATGAGTTGTACTTGTCAGAATGATCAGTAACATTTGTCCAGAGGAGATTCCTTGTAGCACTGAGAGAACAGCCCAGAGTTATGAACAGTGGTTACGTCATATTGTTTGTGAAAGCAGTGTTAGACAAATGCAGACAGAAGGTTTCTGGTATCTATCCTGTAAATAGGATTCCATTCTTTAAGGCCTGGTTTATATGATAGAAATTGAGGTCTGATCCTCTCCTATTTTCAACTATTTTCTAAAACAAATAGGAGATTTAATAGGTTTGCAACACAGAAAATGAAGTTAAAGACTCTTGGGGGGGAAAAAAAGGTTTTTATTCTGTCCCCCTTAAAACAGAATAGTATACAAGGTGGCTTTTCTACTTCCTAGGACTGCTCTTAGCTTCTGAAAAAGAATGTTTATTTTTGATGCCACCGTACAGCATTCTGATTTAAAAACCAAAAAGCTTAGCATTTCAATTACATTCAGGCTTTTTGTTTTGAGCCTAACCTTTTAAAACACTAGATGTTTTGACAGAAAATGGAGTACATCTCATTCTGCAAAGTTAATTTTAAATGGAAAAAAAAAACTAGTGTTCTCACTTGGCTACTACAGAGTTTTTCAGAATTTGCTACCTAATTTTACTATTTTGCATGAGGGAAAGTGTTTCAACAAATAGCATGTCAAAATCAGTATTTTGCACACCATTTTCTGGACAAAATCAACAGTTTTGTGTAGGTCCATGTGAGTTTCTGGCATCTACATCTGAGGGCAAGAAGTGCTCCAAAACTTGAAAATGTTGCCACAATATTTTCCATGTGTTATCCAGGTAAATTTCTTTTGTGAAAGGAATTTAGATCCCTGAACCTTTGGAATGCTGTATTTGAATTATCACACCTGATAGAAACTATTCTCTGAAGTATGAGCCTGCTCCTGTCTTTCTATTGGATGAGTTAGTAGCAGACTGTATTCTTGTAAAACTATGTAAATTTAAAAATAATTTACATAGTTTTACAAAGAAATTTTGAATGGCCTTTTTAGCCAGAAAAATCTTTTTTTTTAGTCTCTTTTAAGCTGAAGTAAAGATCTTCTCTATTAATAAGGTTTTGGTGCTAATATTTTTGGATGTGTATCTATATAAAACAAGTTACAACTGTTTGTTCTTCTGGCAGCTAATAATCTGTAGAGAGGTGGTCCCATGTTTTCCTGCCCAGCAGGTTATCTTCTGATGTTTCTCTTTCCCTGGAATATGATTTTCTTCCATCAAGCTCCTGTTGCCTCTAGGTATCATTCTCCTGTCATCTTCAACCCATTCCCTCCATCTCCTGTCTTTTCTGATAGGCCTTTCCTCCCTACTGCTGCCTGCAGGCCTCTTTCGTTTTGTTCTTAGTACAGTGATGCTGTTCTTTTCTTTGCCAAGTTCTGTCCCCCTTAGACATCAGATCATCTCTCTGTCTTTGCCATTATATCCTCTTGTAGAGCACTGTGTTTGTTTCTCAGAGCTCCCATTTTAACAGACCTTGCCTGTCCTTACATGCACTGTTCTTCTTCACCCATTGTTAAGAACTTTTCAAGCTTGAGTAATAGAAAGAGAATATGGCTCTGTACCCCTCCAGGAAGTGTGGGACATTGTAGTTACTTGGTGAAGAATGGTGTGTTAATGAACTCAGGCAAACACCTAATGCTGATGCCAAGCCAATTGCTTTGCCAGCCCTTAAAGCACTGGCTTTATCATTAGCATTGATCTAGACCTTAGGGGAAAAACTGTCAGGAGATGAACCATCTATTGATTTGGTCTTCAAGGCTTTCTTGTGTGTCAGCTTCTGTGGGAAAGCTGTGCAACATAGTTAGGCAATTGGCAAAGAATGACTTTGTTTTGAATTGGCAGCCCTTCCATTTGGGCACACATTGCATTCCAGTGTTTGGTCTTTCTGTTGAGCTTGTATCGTTACTATTGGACCATTTTCAATCTAAGTAATCAAAGACAAAAGCCTTTGGGGTGTGGTTTCTTCTTTTCTTGTAACTTCCAAAACCTGGTGTTCCTCATCCCAAATGTAAGGTAGCTTTCTTTGCCTTGCATCACAGAAGGATGAAGTATAGAAGGAATCCTTAAAATCATAAAGACCAGAGTTTCTGCAAGTGGTGCTGTAATATAAAAGATCCTGTCTCTGAAACTGCTCTTGGCCAGGTGGGCAGGGCATCAAAAAATGTGTTCTTTCCCTAGGGAAATGCTATAGCTGGGCTGTAGGGCAGCAGTAGGCAGAATACGTCACCTTGGTTCACTGTGGGAGGAAACAGGCTAGCTCACTAGAGAGTTGTAGCTACAGGCAGTATGCCAGGTGCCACATCATATGGCCCCAGCTCTTCAGATTGCTAAGGAAAAAAAAAAGGGGGTGGGGGGGAAGTGAAAAAGGGAAAAAAAAAAAGAAGGGGAAAAAATAAAAAAGCTGATGGGGGAGGGGAAGAGTTGTATTCAGGTTCAGCCCCAGCTGGCATTTAGCTTTTAGGTCTATTACAGCAGTAGTATTTCAGGCAGCTTTTGTTGCTATACTGGGTCCCTGGGAATAGGGATGGGAGTCTGATGGAGGAAATGAGTAGTATATGCCAGTGCCACTATAATAAAACACTAATCCTACTTCTTCTTTCAGAGTTCTGACTTTTAGAAATGTGCTGTTCAAATCATGTGTAGAGTTTGGCCCTTTTGTTTTTCAGCCTACCGACAAACTGGCATATTAAATAATGTAATTCGATGAGTCCACCTTCCTGTTGTGTTTTTTTTCCCAGCTCAAGCATTACATCTGTTATCGTTTGTGCCAGAGGGTGTGATTATCCTCAGTAGATAGAAATGTTCTATTGACTCAGTCAAAGGCATTTAGTTCGTCCAGAGAAGTTATTGTTTGGAGGCCAAAATGTCTCCAGTTCATATCCTAGTTCTTGTTTTCATTATTGTATGTGTGTGATATTAATTTCTGTCTTTGAGGGAAAAAGAAATCCATCTAGTGCCATAAGAAGAGGGGAGAAATGAAAGTGAATGTGTGTGGACATCTCCCCTGGCATATCTTTTCATGTAGACGATAGCAAATAGTAAGAGTTTCAATTTAAATTCACAACTAATTTTTAAAAAAGTGTTGGAAGGTGTCCCAATTTTTAACCGGGGTAACTTAGTTTTCTTTTCTTCACTGAGACAGGGGTGTTATCTTTGTGCTAAATAATAAGACATCAAAAAATATCAAGGAACCCAAAAATCCAGTATGCACACAACATTTATATGAGAGAAGTAGGTCTCTCTAGTGGGGCCTGCTGTATCAGTTTAATCCAAACAAGTGCAGGTCTTTGCTACAGAAGTTAATAAAGTGAAGCTATTCAAGAGTTAAGCCAAAACAGTTGATATGATTTATATTTAATTACAGAAATGCATTATAGTCATCACTGCCTTTAACTCGGCCATTGCGTAGAAAACTACCTTCCGTTGTCACCATTTTTAAAATAGTTTGAATGTTTATCACTGATACACAATGGTAACAGCAGAAAATGGGCAGAATTCTTTTTAGCAGCTCTTAATAATGTAGAAAGAATAGAGAAAAAAGTAGAGAGAAGGGGGGGGGGGGGGGGGAAAAGGGGTAGTAAAAAAATTATTGGAGTTACTTTCCACTAATAAAAGCTCCATTACTTAAGAAACTCAAAATTCCCCAAAAGGTAACACTTGTCAAGTAAGTGTGAACACTTAGAGAGAAGTGTGAGACAGAGGTCCTGTAATGTGCTCAGGGTTGCCCAGCTCATCAGTTGCAGATCCTCAGAGGTCTAGCTCCCAGCCCGCAATTTTTTCCTCAAGCAGTGTTTTCCTACCTTCTCCCAGTGTTACTGGAAAAAGATCTTCCTTTTTCCAGTAATGTTTGCAGTTACAAGCTTACAAATGTGGCCTTAAAATTCCGCCTCTGAAATAGAAACCTGATTCTTTGGCATCCTTCATCCATACCCATATCCATTTAGCTGTGTTATTGTATAGCTGTCAGCAAGCCAGAGTGACTCAAGGCTCATAGAACAGCCATCCAAAACTGAACACACAAAAAAAAGATTGAGGGCAGAGAGCACTCGAGTGGCTACCCTTCCCTACCTCTGTGGAAGGCAGCCAGTTAATTTATTTAAAATAAAAGTATTTCAGCCAGCTGGATAGTGGCACTTGGCTGCCCTTGCAGGGCCTCCTTGGCATTTACTCTGGCCCTGGGGTAACTTAAGCATTCGGAATGTGTAGAAGTAGCTGTTGATACCTTTGGCTGTACACAGGATGAAGAAATAGAAGACCCCAGCAACAAGTAGTTCAGCAGAACAAACTAAACCACCAAGGCCTGACCCTTCTTGTTCAGACAGTCTGCTTATGCTGCTGTTGAAGTTAAAGGCACAGATGTCAGAGCACTCCCCACCGCCCCAACTGTAGGAATAGGTGGCTGACTGTTCCCAGTTCTCATGGAGGCACCTGTCAGGACTGTTGCAGTATGTAACGCACAGGACTGCGTACCTGTTTGGGAACTCGGGCCATAGCAGGAAAAATGAGGAGGAGCTATGAGCTGGGAGTTAATTTCAACAAGTTGTTTCTTTGAATGCCTCAACAGATAGATATGACTAAGTAGAAATTTGTCTAAGTGAAAACTTATAATGAGTATAAAAACTTGCGTCCCTAAATTGAACTACGTAGGAAAACAAAGCCATGTTTGTTTTATACCTTCCTTGATACAACAGTTTTGGCTTCAAGCCACCTTCATCTCTTGGGGGCATTTTTGGTAAGCTGGACTGGTGTGCTCTGCCATGTGTGGTGGTGAAGTGAGGCTCCCTCTTCATTGAGTAGCCTGCCCACGGGGGCTCTGTGGAGCCGTGCTCTGTGGGAGGGGGCTGTGGTGATCAGAAGGGCGCTCTTCACCTTGGCATGCAGGTTTCAACAGAGCAAAGTCACAGGCGGCAGTGTACACAAGGGTCTGGTTGTGTATTGTCAAGTCCAAAGAAAAGATGCCTGTTCCTTAATTATGGGATTCAGTACAAGAGCTCCTAGCTTTAGAAGTGTGCCACAGCATTGGAATTATTTAAGCAAGCATTGCCACAATTTCTGCTGTTCCTTATAAGAGATTGATGTATTCAAGGTCATGACTCATGCTGCATTGATTTCTTGCCAGGAGATTTAGACCTGAAGTGATAGATTGTGTTGTGAACTGATAAATTTTTTTTAAATTAGTAAAACTTCACAGTATACCTTTAATTATTAATATTTACTGAGTGGTGAATGTATCACAGCTCTGTGTTCTATTACTGCTTCCTTCTGGAAAGAGCATTTAGAAGACAAAAGCCCATTTCAGTGCCCTGCCATACTGTTTGATAGCTTTGGTAAATGCTTTCAAAAATAATAAACATGATGAGCCAGGTCCTTAGTTGGTACCAATCATCATCACTCCACTGGATTATACCAGCTGTCACTCTCCAAAGAGTTGTCCTAAAGAGCCTTTTGCTGGCTACCTGGCAGGATTCAGCTGTCAGTCTGTGAGCTCTCAATGGCCCTGCATGTGAGTTGCCCCGATGTGGATTGAGTACTGCACCATCCACCCTCTGTTTTGGACAACAGGAGATCTGTGCAAGCCAAGCAGAGCTTCATTGCTGCTGGGCCCAACTGCAAATGATAGCATCCATCATCACTTCCTTCTCCACTGAAAGTGGGTTTGTGAATTTGAACCACAGCAAAGCAAAACTTGGCTAATATTCATCTGCATCTTTAAGCCATCTTTCTTCAGCTTTCTTTTTCCCCTAAATTTAATTTTCTACTCTTACTCTGAGTCCTTGACTGTGATGACAGGAATGTTTACTGTTTTTTTGTTTTGTTTTGTTTTGTTTTTTCTTTAATAGAAAAGGATAGAAAAAATAAATAAACCAGTGTTGCATTCACCACTATGAGTATTCATGGCAGGAGATTTTCTTGCTGTAGATTTACCTAATCACAGGGACACATAATCCTGTTGTCCAGTGCCAACTGATTGAAAATTTGAGAATTTGAGTATCAAGGGGGAAAAATTTCCCTGAGATGTGGATAGTTCAAGATTTATTCACCAGAATTCATTTACTTTGATAGAGTTGGGATATTTTGGTACTTGGTTTTTTTGTTGGTGTGGTTTTTGCGGGTTTTTTGTTGTTTTTTTTAATGGTCTGATCTGTCCCAAATAGAGATTTTTAAGTAGAGAGTGGGATCCATTATATTATTGGCTGTGTATGTTCTATGCCTGGCCATGCTCTGCCCATCTTCATTTGCTTATTGATGTTCTATATTAATATATTTGGATCCAAATACGAGGTAGTTCAGGAAAGGGTTGACTTCTGATGATAAAGACCTGTGTTCTCTGCAATTAAAAGCAAAGCCTTTTTTCACGGTATATGCTGCTGCTAATGCATAACTGGATTTTGGCTGTCCATTATCACAAGAGCAAAGGGACAATCCTCTGTGGATATGTCTTGAGTATTCCGCATGGTGTTTTCTTATATTGTTTTTAATCTTGCTTCTAGTGAGCATAATGAAAGTGGCCATAGATAGCAAACTACTCGGGGATGTCTTTGAATTGTTTTATGCATCCAACACAGTAGAAATCTGATCCCATGGATCGCTTTCAGAGCATAAGTCAGTAAGAGCACTTTGTATTAGTATGAGCTAAATAGGTTTTGGCTCTTAGAATCAGTAAGTAAATTGCTGTTGATGAACAGTTCCAAGTTGCAGGTTTAAGAACAACATAAATCAATGGCTATATCGAGAGACAGACAGTAGTTTGTCTTGATTCCTGTGGTTAAACTTCTGTTGAGTATTTTCCATCAAGAGCATTTATCTGTATGTCCACTGGAATTCTATGCTGACAGTGACTTCACAAGATAAAGGTCTGCATTCACAAGTGCTGTGGCTACGTGGAAGAGACTGTGACCAAAACAGAGATTTCCAAATGACAAAGGATTCAAGCATGAGAATCCATTGCATTTGGGTGGGTTTTCTGTGCACTGGAAATACCCTGTGTAGCTTCCCAATTTCTCATATGCTGTGTTTTCAGCGATTAAATCCAAATGACAAATATTAATTAGTTATCTCTCAGACCATCAAATGATAGGCACAGTTCTGAGAAGAAGCAGCATGCTTGTGAAATTGTGGTTATAGCATGATGAGTGAAGAAGAAAGAGCTTTTACCTGCTGCCATGGTCCCCAGATAGTAATAGTGCTTATTGTCACCATTCATAGCAGAATCTCATCATAAAGCTTAAAAAAACCTTCACCTTATGTCAGCATCTTCATGTTAAATTATAATATCAACAAAGAAAAGGAAATTGTATCTACCTCCCCCACACCCTACACTTGCTTTCTCCACTCCAATGCTGAATACAAAGTAGTGATGTGTGCTGGTGTCCTCTGTCTTGCCTTTATTTTATGAGCCTCTATAAGAGGTTACAGAAGGACATCTGGCTCTCTGCACCATTCAGCACTATGCCAGTATGTTTTCCTTTACACAGTGAGAAGTTGGGTCCTTCCAGCCTATACTGGAAAAAATGCTTTTACAGTTTCTTCAGGTGACTTCATTCTTGTTTGGAAATGAAGCAGGAGTGTGGTCCTTGAAAAACAAAATTCCATTCTTCTCTTCATCTATTTCCTGTTTAACATTCACCACCATGTGTTGCAGTGCTAAGACTCCAATAAGACTTCATCAGTCATGGTTTTGCAGTCCTGCTAAAAAAAGTTCGGATTTCATTAAACAATG
The DNA here is from genome assembly GCA_024605025.1 of Megaceryle maxima. Classification (NCBI taxonomy): domain Eukaryota; kingdom Metazoa; phylum Chordata; class Aves; order Coraciiformes; family Cerylidae; genus Megaceryle; species Megaceryle maxima. The sequence goes on from JANHGN010026393.1 coordinate 24,021, forward strand.
CCGCACGATGAATAGATAAGGTAAAATTTAGTGAGATTAACTGGGCTGTGTTTTAGATGCCAGTCATCTTTAAAGCAATGAGCAATGTCAAGATAGATGAAAAACGATGTACCGGAAAAGTGTCACCGTTGGGAATGAGACAGTGACTCCCACATAGTGTGAGGAATGTATATATTTGCTTTAATAATGTCTGAATGAGAATCTCAGTTTTAATTTTTCATAATATCATTTGGCAGATTTTGAAGGCTGATGATATTTTTCAGAAAAGACTCATATCTCTTTGTCTAGAGATGAGCAGGAAGGAAGCCCTTCACCAACCTGTTCCTGTTAATTGTAATATTTTTCACATACTCTTATAATTATTTCGGGATCTGTTCCAAATATTTTTAGCTGGATTCTGATGATAATGAACTTCCAAGGCCTGTTTTCCTACAGCTTGCAGTGTCATGCTAAATGGACTACAACAAGAAATGTTGCTGTGCCTGAGCTGTACGAGAGCCAGATCATAATTTGCAAATGTGTTTTTTGGGAGCTACTGATATTTCTCACCACCTCCTTGCAGAGAGAGCAGAACAGTGCAGAACACTTCCCACTGCTGAAATTTGAGAGTGAGAACTTTTCAGGCTGATCTTGACAGTGACCAGCAAACCATAAATCAAGACTTTAAAAACTGCTAAGGAATCTGGGGTAATACAGTTCCCTTTTCTCCGACAGACACTTGTAAAGGCACCTGATGTTTTGGAAGGACAAAGTATCTGCCTTCTAACAGATAAACTCCACATTAAAAATCTCAATTTACCTAGAGAAAGCATCTCCAAAATCAGTAGTCATGTAATAGCTATATTACTGGATTATTTAGTACATACCCACCTAGGTGAGTGTGTGTGTGTATATGTATATAAATAAAGTAACTCTTTTTCACACCAATTCTCTCTGTTAGAGAAAACTAAAGAATGCAGAAATGGTGGAGAGTCAAGTAGGCAGTTGAAGGATTAGAGCACTGGTATAAGGTGATTAATAATTAAATAAAACCATAGATTGTCCAGGAGCCAAATCCTGAGACAGAACATACCTGTTAAAGTCAGTGACACATTAATGCAGATGACAGGTGCTTGGTGCTACTCCAGCCTTAGCCTTGGTTCCTGTATGATCAGGACATGTTGTGTACAGAGGGGATGGACAGGCTGTTGGTTCACCGTCTGGTTAACTGGCAGTTACTATAGTGAGCTTGGGTTTCTGCAACAGTGAGTAGAATCCTGGAAGCCATTTGGACAGGATCATCTCAGATTGTTTTGGAGGCAGTATAACTACCTGGAATGTCATTATTTTTTTGTGCTAATGAAATGGTTGAAATCTTGCACGTTTTCCACTAGTCCTTTCCAAAAAAAATTGAGCCAGCCACACACAAAAGGTAACAACTTGAAATTTTGTCTGGTGGTATTTGCAAAGTAATAAACCCAGCAACATTCTTAGGTGAAGTAATACAATTAATGTATTCTTTCTGCATAAGGACAGCATGTTTTCTCCTGTGATGGCTTGATGGCAAAGGTATATGAAAGAGGTTTATTCTTGTTCTTCAAGGACAACAATATGCTATAGTGGAAATATACTGTAATTTTTCTCTTCCCATTATCAGACATTTTATTGTCCTAGAAAAAGTGGTTTTGAAAAAAAGTAACATGGGATGAAGGAACAATGTGCCTGCTGTTTGTGGAGATAAACACAAAACAGACTGAATGGAAATTGAAGAGCCTCGTCACAAGTGTCATTTTTTTACCACAGTGTGAATGTTTTCTTCAGCACGATAATAGAACCTCCTAATGTTAAATATTAAAACACTTCCTCAAAAAATAAATTCCAATCACATTAAAGCAGTTATATGTAATTTGATGGCTCTTAGCATGTGGGCCAGAAATATTCTCCAATAGCTGAGCTCATTATTTTCACTATTAGCATCTCTCACATGAGGGTTGGGTTTTTTTTTTTTCCTGTGAATGCTTACCTCCTGTCTCAGGGAGGTACCATTCTGGTGGCTGCAATGAAGCAATGCCTTGGAAGCCATGCTTCTGGATTTCAACCTTACCAGCAGCCCAGGAAAAGCAAATTGACAGATCTTGTTTTCAGTGCTGCTCTATTCTTAGAGAGGAACTACATTAGGAGGATGAGTTGTTTTATAGAGTTTGCCAGCAAATGATAGATCCTCTTCTGGGTCATGAATTTTTGTCACCTTGTGTATTAATAGGATCTGCCAAGGTTTTAGCATAAGTTTCATTGCTTACAGTAAGTCACATGGGTAACAGAACCACAAAGAGCTGAGCATCTGTGACCCATATACTGAAGAAGAGAAGGGAAGAACAGCCGAATAAGGACACAGTATCTGAGACAGGAGCTTGACTGGCTTAGGAAAAATGTTTGAGCAGTGCTCTAAAAATCGATTGGAAAGCACTGCAGCAGTGTAAAGCATCGTATGTAACATGGGATTATCTCAGCTACCGTGTTCCACCCTCAAACAAAACCACACATTTGTGTTGTGGGGGGATTTGTGGAGTAGCACACTCAAATGTTATTGTCTCCCACCTCAGCAAACAGTAGCCTTTGTAAGCTTTCAGCAAATGTCTGGCCCTGTGTGTATGGTCACAAGGTCTACTTCCACCAGCAATGGGCACAGATGCACCCACGTGTTAAGTTTTCATGCTATTTATAATAAACAAGAAGGTTCATTTCTTGGTCATGATTTCTTGCATTTCGAAGGGTCAGAGGTTAGAAATGCTACAGAATAGTAGTACAGCAGACTTAGCCCTGAGGGACTCACAATGCCAGGTCTTAATGGGGTTGCCCAAATGTCAGCATATGGTATTTATTCCTAGGCAGTCAGAATATTTTAGGCCCACTGAAAGATACAACTGCGAAAGACTTCACAGAAGAGACACCCAGAAGGACAAATTCTGTGACCACAGTGCATGTCTGTGACTTTGAAATCTGAGGTTTTGCAAATTTCGTAGAACCAGAATAGTTTGTCCAAGCCAAAGATTTACTTTGTTTTTCTCTTGGTGATAATGGAATTGCTGCTGAGGAAGGGGTCAGATTCTCTACTATCCTCCATTGCACTGTATCCCTTTTGTATCCCTTCAAAATCTGGAAGCACCTGAGGTGTTCCTTCTCTCCCCCCTTAGCATCATAAATATTTTTTTCAATGCTGTTGTCCGTGGCAGTGCTTCAGTGTCAGAGATAGAAATGCCCTAGTGCAACAAGCTTCCCTGTGCTGTTGCAGCTGTAAATGTTTCCAGTGGACTGAATCAAATTTGAATCACAGAATCAGCCCCTCCTCATCTGCAGGATTAAACCCTCTTCCAGATACATTGAAAGGTAGCTGGCAGATATGCTCAAAAATACTGTTCTATGGAATAAGGAGACTGTAGTTTGCCCACTGATTGCAGCATATAATGGTTAGAAACAAATGAATAATTAGCATACAGATAATGTGAATTAGCCTTTACACTATACATTAAATTCTATTCCAGTTACTGGACTGTGGTGCACTGTTGCAAAGTACTAAGCTGAAATCCATGCCCTAATTATTTGCCATGATGTGCATGTCTCAGCTTTTGTACTAAATGAATGTAGGTAAAGATAAAAACGTATTACAAAAAGCTAGGATTCTAATGTAAGATAGGCCAATGCTAATTACTGGCTAATCATTGTGTTAGAGTAATTATATTATGTGCTTTAACAGCCTTGGTTAGTGCCAAGCTGAACACTAGCATATAATTTGTCAGAGAGGAGTTAATTTTTATTGTTATCACAGCAAAATAGGATTTTCCTTTTTTTCCTCGATATTTTTCAGGAATGTATGATTTTGCCCCTGTTTTAAATGTTTTTCCTGTCTTGCTGCCTTGAGGAATTGTTTTGCAGTATCGTTGGTGCCTAATTTAGGGCAGGTTTCACTCTCTGTTGCATTCATGGAGAGAGCTCTAATAGGTTTTGTGACTGGTCAGTTAAGTGGGTGTGATGATTATACAAGGCTGCATTTTCACAATTATTATTTACTGTTGGTCTCCTTACTGAAGCCAGGCAGAATTCGCAAACAGGTACAATGGCAAAGGAGTCAGGTTTTTTGCATAGCCAGCTAGGAAATCTCCCAGGTCTGATGCTGCTAGCTTGACAAGCAGTGACAGCCTTCTCTTTCTGGATCCAGAGCAGTGCTGTCCTGTACTTACACTCAGCATCCTAAGAACCCGAAATAAATATAGTCATGTAAGCTGATAGTAGTGAAAGTCAACACAGGATTTTTAAAGAACTGTTTACCATGATAGCAATTATGGGAAGATTGATGGTTTGAATCTCTAGAGCAAGCGAACAGTTAGAAACAGCTATATTCTTTGCTTAACTTCTGTTCCCATTATTCCACAGACATGTGGTATATATCATTAATTTTAAAGAGGGAAATAAAACCAAACTGAAGGACCTAGATTCAAAGGCAGTACCTAAGCATCGCCGTTTATTTTCCCTGTAATGGTTTGAAAATCTGCACTGAGCTTCTTATGCCAGAACTGGCGTAAGAGTGCTTCCAATTAAACATGGATTCTTTGCAGATCAAAATTAGAAACTTCTGCTAGGTGAAGGTGAGTGTGTTAAACTTGGTGGGGACGAATGGTTCTTGGATTCCCAAAAGGTACATTCTATCTTCTTTTTATATATTTATACAGGCAGTTCTTTCTGTCTGGCTCACCTAATATAAAACCTATTATTTTTTTTCTTTTTTTAGGTCTTATTCAAAAATAACAATTTGATTTTAATTTAATTTATTTCCTGCAAAATCTTTCTATCCCTGACATACTGAGTCCACATCTTGATTTAGCCTGTTGTGATCTGGGAGGAATGGCTATTTTTTGGTACAGTTTTTACACTTACAGCTATGTCTTTTCTGAAGATTTCAGGGCACATTTTCACATGTTCCTCATGATCTCTAATTGGAAATAATCTTTGAAAGAGCTCAATACCTGGCATGCTTTTATGAGAAGCTGCTCACTTATTTTAGTACCTGAACAGATTAAGAGGTCTGTTGTAAAATCTGACCCCCAGCTGTAAGCACTGAACACATTTCAGAATCTGATTTGTTGTTTTCCAGCCTGCAGACAGTGAGATAATTACCTGTCTCTGGTTTTAATAGTGAGGGAGAACCATGCTCCCAGTCTCTTGCCTGGGACTCCAGGACTGCATCTATACTAGTAAATTAAATGCACCTTGGGCACGGGATGTCTCGCTAGTGCTTGACCACCCTTAGCATTCGCACTAAGGCCACTGTCTACTGGCCCTTTTCCAGACACTGCCTGGCCATGGTTTGGAGTAGTCAAGGACCACTTCCACTGCAGACAAAGCTACTCTATTGCAGGGGTAATAGAATTGGTTGTAAGGATGAGAACTTGTGCATTTATTAGGGAGGAGAAAGAGGGGAGAAAGGCAGGATTTGTATGAGCTAGGATCTGAACAGGCTGACAGAACCGGCCAAGGAACTACGAGATGATGATTGGAGAACTCTGAATCATTATTTAGTTTTATCTCCTGGTAATGATAGATTCTTTATATCTTCCTCTTTATGAATTATTTATTTTTGGGAGAGGAATATGCTCTTCCAACACTGCCCCGAATGGAAAGGCTACTACACTTTCTGATTTATGAAGAGTACAAGTCTAAACAGATGTCCCAAAGGTCACCTTTAGAGGCTTTTCCTCAAAGTGTGATGCCTTCAAGCAATTTGCCTCCACGTTACAGGATGACATAGAAAGCTTCAGAGGAAGTTTGTAGTGATGGGTCTCCTCAAGATGTCACTAGAGTTGGCTCCTGTGACAGACAGAGTGTTAGAGCTATCTGTTTATATCTAATATTAATGCCTGGAGTTTTGAAGAGACGGGCTAGAATCTAGGCTGTCAGCAAAAATGTCCCCTTTCTTCAGCTGATGAATCTAAAGAACTGTCTAAAGCTGACAGTGGAATCTCATTAATGGGGAGAAAAAATACCGACATGTGAAGACTTCAAGTCAAGGCAAATCTGCTGTAGGAAACCTCACCTCTTGTTTATGTTTGTGTTCTGAGAAAAGCATCAAGTAAGAGACCCCACAAAGTTTCTGCAGAGACATCAGAACCACCCTCTGCGTTATGGGAAGCATGCAATAAAGCTCAATAACTGAAGATCAGATGTTTAGTCTAAGAGACAAACATTTCCTATTAATTGTGTGGCCCCATTAATATGCATACAGACGTTCAGTATTGCTCCTTTCCAGCTCAGTCCTGCTGTCTTCAGAAACAGCAGCAACATATTAAGTGCTTTTTGTGAAAACAAAACCAGGTCCTGAGTCGTAGTTAGAGCTAAGGCAGTGTGTACTCTAGCGGATTGTAACACTGACCTGCTCTAAATTCTTGGATAATCCTTTCCCACTTTGAGTTTCTATTTACTGTCTTCCAGTATTTGCCTGCCTGGATTGCCAGGCTCTGTGGGGCAAGGATTGGTTCTCATAATGTTTACTGTGCTTTTTATAATAGAGTCTGAATCTCGGGAGGCAGCTATTAATCATGAATTATGTATTTACGGTAATGTCGTGGAGTCAGCTCTCAAAATCTTATCTGATAACTGACACAGATGAGAATTATAGGCTGTATTTTACAGGTGTGTAAACTGTGCTGTAAGTGGCAGAGCTGGGGGACTCGAGGGCAGAGTTGCTGCAGGAGTAGTAACAGAAGGGAAGCAGAAAAGGGGGAATTACAACTTATGAAGCCCGCCTCTATGCATGTCATTTCTCAGTTTGCTTTGTGACTTTGAGATGTAAGATCAGTTAATCCACTGTGCCAGGTCATTTTAATAAATGACTGAAGGAGCGAGAGGGGGCAACTCTTGAGCAGCCCTTGTAACTTCAAAGAGCTGCTCCAGAGTCAGCCATTCTGGGCCTGACTATGGAGCTGTTGGCTGAGCAGGAGGAGGGCAGACGCGCTACACAGAGATGGTTATAGTGCATACAGAAAGCTACAGGGGGGAGCCTAAATGCACGTTAGTGTTTGATACAGATACTGAAATAAGAAAAGAGAATGGACACACAACACAATAAGAAAAGGAAAAAACTGCACGTTTTTGTAAATGTCCTGAATAGCTGCCTCAGAATTCTGATTTAGATATGTGTTTACATTTTCCTTACCATGATATTAACAAAAATATTATAAATGAGGAAAAAAGTAAATTAGTAAAAATGAAAAAAAGTTGATCCAATGTCAAAGCAGAAGCAAAGAAACTTGCAAATAACAATATTAACAAAAGCATTAAGAAAATCACCTTCTTTCTTCCCTAGAAGAGGTAGCCTGTTTCATCCTGAGAAATCCATTGCATTAGATTTACACCTGGGGTGAACAGGGTCCAGGGAATTGACTGAGCCTTCAGCAGGTAACACTTGTCTGGTGCCTTTTAACTATGAGGAAACCAGACTGCAATGTACTCGATGCAGGCACCCTGCAGATTACTGAAGTGCAGGAGAATGTAACAAAATATCTATTATTGAAAGTCTTTGGAAATCCCCTATCAGACATGAGATTCTGCACATTCTTATCGATCAGTTTTTGTCAACAAAATATTGACAAAATATGCATCAAAACACCGAGTCTATTTTAAAAAATGGCAATTCTTGCACTCTGCTTCATGCATTGGACTGCTTTAGCAAAGAAATCATCACCATATGACTACAAATTATATCTGGTACTGTGAGAATTTACAACCAAGCTATTACAGCCTAGACCGGGGAAATGCTATGCTTAAAAATGTTTGCAGAATTGAGGCCTCAGTATGATCTGCTGCTTATTCATAGCTTTTGGTTCTGTTTGCCTCTTGAATATATTAAGGTGATAATGATACTGGGCTCATCCAGGAACACTAGGCAGTCTGCATCTTATGGCCATCCTTCCAATCAAGGATTTACTGTCCTGAACCTAATCCAGGCTCTGGCTGGTTGCTTGATGCCACTGGCACAATGCACAGAAGAGAGCAAAATACAGCATCGACACAAATGTGAGGGTGGCTCTTTGAAAATACAGCTCTGTACTAGCTGCAGTCAATCAGGCAAATAGAATTGCAGGAGTGAATAGAGAAATCAGGGGAAAAGTAACTGTGCTGCCCTCTAATCTGCGGTGCCCCCGTACCTGGCTGGGATGCTGTGGATGGTAAGTGCCACCAGACCACACGTGGATAGTGCCAAAAATTTGCAAAAAGACATGAAAATGCTCAGAGGCAGAGCGTGTCTTACAGAAAGAGAGATTAAACAGGGCAGAATTTATCAACTTGAGCTGGAGTAGGTGTGAGATGTATAAAATCATGAAAGAGAGGGAGAAGGCACATAGAGAATAGTCACTCATTACTCTACTGTAACACCAGACACAGGGGTTCCCAATGACGTTGTCAAGCTGCTGGTTCAGAACAAACAAGAGGAATTAATTTTTTATACAAATTGTGATTGAACTGCAGGTCTTGATACCACAGGATATTGTAGAAGCCAGAAATATAAATGGTCTTGAGTAAATTACTGAGAGATTGCCTAGGTATGAGTGGCTTTTAAATAACATGTCCTGGCTGCAGTTTTCAGCTGAAGAAGCTACTGAACCACTGACTGCCAGAGGAAGCTCAGAGGTCTTAAAGGGACAGGATCAGGTATCTCATTTTTTTCCCCATTTTGTCTGGGCAGTCTGTTTACCCACTGCCAGAGCAGGATACTGAGCTAGATGCACCTTTGATCTGATGCCATATTGTTGATGTTTTTATGCTATGCCAAAAATTAATTTTTTGGGGGCTCTATCTGATCAGCAGAGATTAGGATAAAATATCCTAATGATTTTAGCATATGACACTTGAAGTACCTTTCATGTTCTGTTACTGAGATGGAGACGAGGCAGCAGTCCTCTGCTGTAGTAATGATGGTGAGAATCAACAAGGCACCATCCTCTGCAGTGCTGTCATAGATGTAACGACCTGGTTAACACAACATCAACAACAACAACAAATAAATAAAAAGACTTGGCTCTTCAGCTGCAGGTTTTTGGTCAGTGGTGATTGCGGGACAGGATCAGAACCCTTTTTTTTTTTTTTTTTACCCTAGAGGAACAGAGTTGCAGATGTTCTGTGAAGGAGCCGTGCCGAGCCAGCACTGCAACAGCCAGCGGGTGGCACTGTTGTTGCAAGGAAACTTAAAAAACCACAGCCCTGTAACACTTCAGAAATGTTTGGATGGAAGTTTTCCATTGCAAAACAGCAGTTTTGTCGAAATGGAAACATTTCATGGCACATGTCGCTTCTCAATGAATTTTTAATGGCGAAAAATGTAAATTACTCAGTTTGACTTTATAATTGCCATTTGGCTTGTTTTCCCTTATCTTATTGATTCCATTTATTAGTTTATAGGGTTATGAAATTTCAATATAATTCTTAATTTTATAGGGGTTTTTTATTATTACTCTAGTAACTTAAAAACTCAAAAATTAAATGGTCTTATTTGGGGGGAAGGCAATTTAAAAATAATTATAATAATTTTTAGAAGCCTTTCAAATGCTGTCTCAGAGAAAACATCATCTTTGACTCTCAAAGTGGGACAAAAATATGTTTCTGGATGTCCGAATTTTGTATAGTCTTGATGCTCTGTATTTTGACCTGTTCTGAATGTGTCTTCTTGACCAGAGGATGTGCTTTGAGGTGCTTCACGGTGCCATGTGAGTGGCAGTGCTACCCAGCAGAACATGCACTATCGAGGGACATCTCCGTCCTGCTCAAATAATTGCTCGTGGCTCTGTGGTTTCAGGCAGACTGACACCATCGGCCTCTGTGGTGGCACCATACCTTGGTGTCTTTGTAAGCTGTGAAAGGGCAGGAAAAGGAGCCAACCTGGAGTTGTAATCTAAGGTAGTTATGCTTTTTAAAAAGAACCAGTTGGTGGGGTCAGACTAGGAACAGCTAGTTCTAGACTAGGACAGACAGAACTTCCGCTGTCTCTGTAAGGTCGAGTGGTGGTAGATTGGTGGCTGTTTACAGAATGACTAAAGGCAGTGCAGAATCTGGGAGGCAGAGGGAAAGAGAAGGTAGTGAAATGGAGGGGGAAAACCTTCCCTTTTTTTGTCTTCCAAAATATAAAAAACCCCTCACTATTTATTCAGATATGGCTTGTCTCATTTGTTATGGCAACGTGCAAAACATGGTTTTGCTCTACATAGACCGGGTAGGTTATTTATAGTGACTTTTCCTACAGTCTTGTTGGAGGAAGCCCAAATTCTTCATTCTGCCATATGCAAAACTTAGTGCAGCTATTACAGACTTCTCAGATTCTGCCCACTTGATGACAATTTAGCAGCACAGCTTCCCTGCGCGGAGCAGTAGGATTTAGAGTGACACAGACAAGGGCCCTATGGAAGTAAAGCTAGTGACAGGGATGTCAGCGAGAGGATCTGGAATCGCTATCCATTAATATACTTGTTTTCTAATTGGAAGTGAATAATGGCCATATGAGCAGCCTGTGTCTCTCTGGATGCAGGGCACAACTACTGTAAGACCACACAAAAAAATGCTTCAAGTATTTGCAGTCATCTCATTGAAATCAAGATACCTAATTAGGTCAAGACAAATTCCATAGAGATATTCAAAGTAAGTATGTACATAAATGTTTTTTTAGATCAGGGCATACAGAAGGACCTCTAGATGTCCCAGAGGAAGGCCACAATTTCTGCATTCCCTCCAGGGATACATAGCTATGCTTTTGTTCTTCTAAGTGATGCACTGAACTCTTTGAGGAAGCTTAACAGTAAAGAGAAGCACATCCTTTTTTGTTTCCGTGTGACACAGTTTGGTGACTGTGTCAACACTGGAGAAAGAACTGAATTGTGTTACTACCTCTGTCAATTCTTGAACAGCACTGCAGAGTCCCCTCTCCTCCCCAAATGAGGAAGAGAAATTTACACTGTAATATTAATAACTGTGGGGCCCTTTAGCCTTTAATAATTAACACACTGCTAACTGTAGCTGAATGTTCTTTTTTCTGATTCCAATTACAGACCCATTTGGACCAGACTCAGCTGAGGGAAGTGGCTGAGCAGCAGGGTTATAATAGAGACCTAGATCTGAGTGAAATTGTTCTCCTTTGGCCCACATTAGATAAAATAAAAGTTGGGGCTCAGACAGCAGTGGAGCCAAGCATCAGGTGTTACAGAAGAATAAAGTGCTTCTGTACCCCAGTCATTCCAACCCAGGGGACTATTTTAACATCAGAACAATTCCTGGAGCCTGCTGACAAATACACTCACCTGGCCTAATGTAAAATGAAATGTTCCTTTTCAATAGGTCACAACTGCTCATATACTTGCCAATTTTCCCCAAGATACTGCTGAGTAGGAGGAGGCTTTTGTGACTTTTTCTTCTATGAGGGGTGACAGCATCTGTTCATTGGTAACATATGAGTGAGGCAGGAGACCTGGTCTAAAACCATAGCTCCCAGTTTGGCTGGCCCTGGTATTTTCTGCCTGACATAGAGTTGCTAATGCAGCTCTAACAAGAAGTTTAGCATTTAGCAAATGTACTATGATCTTTGCAACACGGTTTGCAAGTCTTGGATAAATGTTAGAGTTTTGCTGCAACACCATGATGTTTTGGCAGTGTTACTGCTACCCTAGACACTTCTGCTAGCAGCTGGGCCAATTTACCAGTAAAAGTTGAAATGCTTTTCAAACTATAGCTTTCTTCAAAAGGTCTGCTATTATGTAAGCAAAAGTAGAAGGGAACTAGTAGATTCTAGATTTGTGGTTACCTAGCAGCTAAAACTGAGGGAGGGAGGGAGGCTGCCATATATTCTGTCTTCCTGCCCCTAGCCATGCAATCCCTTCCCTTGTGTCTGCAGCTGTAGAGTGAGAGGGTGTAAGGAACTGATCCAGCTCAAAACCTAACAAAAAAAGACTCCAAACCAACCAACCAACCAACCAAGTAGATGGGAAGCCATACCAACAAAAACTATGTTTAGATCAGCTCAAGCTATTATAGCATTACACCCAGAATTAATCAAAACAGGTAATGAGAGAAGCTTGGAATTGGATTGGATTATGTCACATAGTGGGATGCTTTTAATAATTCTAACTCTGAGATAGAGTTATGCTATCAGCCTTTTCTAATAGTTGGTGAAATGTTAATTTCCGTTGTCTGTGGCATAGCCATGGGTATGCTCATTTTCAGCTACCTGTTAACAATTAATAAAGCTCTCAAGAGATTTTCTGATTTTCTAATTCTTTTCTTACCAATTAAATAAGAGAATTTGTGAGGTGAAAACATGGTAGGGCTAAGAATGAGAAATTCTTTTGCAAAGTTATAAACATGGATCACAGCGGCTGGGGTTTAGGGACACTTCCACATACAACAGTGTAGGGAGGGTAGTTGCAACATTAGGTGAGGTGACCCAGGGACACTTAAAATATATACACACCTGGGTGACAAGTCATCTACAGGTGCTGATCCAGGAGGGACTGGCCAGTTTCAGAATGTGGGGTACTCAAAATCAGATTTCAGTTTTCAATAGTTTGAAAGCAGGAAGCAGTTTAAGGATTCAAGGCATGAACATGCAATGGAAGTGCATCCAAAACAATCTCAAAATCTGCAGAATTCTAGTTCTCAATTTTACTCCTGAGATAGTGAGGGGTTACAAACAGAACCTTTAGCTGGATTCAGTCAGGAAAAGGAATTTATCTTCTTTTGCAAGCGTGAAATTTTTAGTGAAAGGTTGAAATCTTTATTTTATCTATATTATCTGGATTTTAATTTGGTTTATATATATAACTTCCCTTATGTATTTTATTGCAGTGTTGGTTCCTCATAGGCATTGTCATCCTGTCTTAATTTGCCACACTCAGTAGTGTTTGTTCCAGGGTCAGGCTGTACATCCCACGAGGCACCTCTGCTCATGACCAGAACGTAGGTAATGAATCATGTCTGCCAAGTGTCTGTGCCATGTCCTGGAAGATGTGGGCCAGGAGAGCTCCACAGAGAACAGGAAAAGGGCAGTTGAACTGCAGTTCTCACAGAGCATAATTGCAATATTTCAGAAATAAAATATACCACATTTTGATGGTTTGGCTTTTCAGTGAGAAAACAGCATCTTTTTGCAAAAATTGGATATTGCTTGGAATGGAATTTTCCACTGGAAAACTTGTTCTGACAGACAAATTTCTAATGGGTCTATGCTTGATCTTTCCCTACATTTGTTACCTGAGAACTGCAGTTCTTACCTGCTTCAGCAACACACGCACAGTTTCACAGTCTTAACCTAAAAATATAAATGAGAAGTACAATTGAAATTGCAAGTAATTTTATGGTATGGAAACAAGAAAAACATCGTAGTGGATGAAAATTAAGGCACTAAGACGGGTTAAATTTTGAGGCTAATCTGATAATTCAAAGATGACATTTCAAAATCTTTTGCACTTGTAAAGAAAGTAAAAAAAAGTTTTTCTGATGTTTTTAATTGAAAGAATATTAACAAGCTGTAGTGGGGAAAAGTGAGTACTCACATTTTTATCTAACATCAAAATAAAGACAGGATTGCTTCACACATTTTGGACATTTTGGTAGAGGTCATTTTTTGGTTTCTCTGAGCCTGTTCACCCATCTGTGATCTTTTCAAGTACCATTAATTGAAAATGTTACACCAGTAGTGAGATAAAAAATGTGTTTTAAAGAAAAAGCATGTTGTTTGACAAAGTAATTAAAGCACAAGTCTGACTATAAAAGAGTGTTACAGATAACAAACTAGAGATTGGAGATCAGTGGTTTCATCCTTAGGGTTGTTTGCAATATGTGAAATGACCTTATGCTAGACAGTCAGTCAGCTGGAAGGTAGATCAATGATGATTTCATGCGAAAGACATTGGACAAGGTCCTGAAGGTCTGGTTTCAGTTCTGTGTGGGTGAAACTCTCTGTATGGCCACATGTCAGTTGTCCCATTCTCCGCTTGCGACACAAGTATGGTGATACTTCAGGGCAGAGGCTGATTTCTTACTGTGTGGCTCAGTAGCACTTAGGACAGTCCCACTACTACATCCCACCACTAACTGGGTCTTGTAGGTTCACCTTGGTTAGGAAGTTGTTCTGCTGTGCCAGAAACATTTTCATATTTCAAACACACAGAAATTGCACGTCTGTTTTAGAAGGAACCAAATACAGTTGAATATTTTTACATGTTCAAATTCCACCAGAATCCTTTTTATCTTAAAAGTTTTGTGACTTGCTATGAGTGTGGGGAGAGCAAAATTCAAGTCCCTGCTTAGTGTTCAAGTCCCTGTAAGCCCCTGCTAGGGCACAGTCAGGTGTATTTTTGCTCTGTGTTTTGACCAGAAGTTCCATCCCTGACTTGGCCAGCCTTCCCAGAAAACACAACGAAACCAACCTTCTCTCATTTGAAGTTGTAGTTTCAATTGCTTTCCTTTCTGAAAAATCCATTTTGTTGAAAAATACTCACTCAGCTCTTCTGGGCACTACTGTGGTATTAACTGTAAACAATAATTATGAGGAGAGGTTTTAAAAAAAATCTCTGCAGGTTCTGATGAGGATAAAGACCTAGGTTAAACTTTCCTAGAACACCGAAAAGCATGAGTTCAATTCTGCTGATGCGGTGCTTGGTTATGTCTGGATGACCTCGTTCATGGCCAGGCAGGTCCTAGAAAGGCAGTGAGTTAGGAGAAAATGCAGAGAAGATGGTCACAAGATGTTTTGCCTACACTGTCGTAGCTTTCCAATGTCCCCAAGAAGATGCACATCATCACTGTGGAAAGTCAGGATACTGACCAGGCAAAACAGCCATTTTGAAGATATTCCATAAATAATAATCCATTTACATCTTCCATAAAAAATGATAGCAGCTTAGGAGGCGGAGATTTCATTTTTAATGCTGATCTTTTCTCCCTACAGAATATTGTTCCCACCTTATCAATATTTTAGAAAAGAAAGATAAACCTTCTACAGCTGCAGAGGCAATTTGGTGGGATTAAAAATTTATCCTGTTTTGAGCAAGGCTTTCAGCAGGTGCTAGAATCCACTTAATCACAGGTGGGTAACCTGCACAGCCTCTCGTTCCTATGGCCCAAACTGGAGTGAAGGTAATTGGTCCTGGCAATTTTTTGCAGGGACGTTCTGTCAGGACCTACTTCTAATTCCAACCATACCAGGCCATATGCATTGCCTAGAACAGCACAAAATTCAAGTCCAAGATAGAACAGTGACTTTTTTTCTTTCTTCTAGTTTCTTTCATACACAGAATTCAAGTCCAAGATGGAAAAGTGACTTTTTTTTTTTTTTTCTTCTAGTTTCTTTCATTTGATGAGGAAACAGTCAAGCCCACTCTTGGTGCAGCTCTTTAACCATGGCAAGGTTACACCAGGCTTTGAATTTGAGTCAATAATTAAATGTTAATTAACATTAGCTGAAACTCAGAGTGAGTTCTGCAGAAAATTCAGACAATTCCATGTTCATTTTCACTCTAAAGTGGAAAGAGCCACATGATTCAGAAATTTCTCTCCAAAATATCCCCCTCGCCAAGAATTTTATTGGGGTAAATAAGGATGAACATAGGAAACCTCTAGCTAAGACTCAGAAAGCAAATAAACCCCTTAATTTCTAAAAGATTTTTCAAACATTTGTTTTCTTCCCATCGCTAAAGGAAACCTAATTAAAACATGTCCTTTCAAGTATTTTTCTGTTAAATTTCATCATGATTATAATGCAAAACAGAGTGTTTTGCTTAAACAAACCAGCATTTTTCAGGTGTAGAAACATTGCCAGGAAGTTGGGGAGACTTTTCCCTTTTTTTAATTGGTCTATCTGACAGTCTCTCAGTTGGCTTACTAATCCATATGAATGAGCAAATAGACACCACTGCTGAGGACACAGTACTTGTACGTTTTTTCTCCTCTCAAGAGAGCAAGTTGTGGCTGACAATGATAGACTGTTGTAGAGTAACTGTACCATTTGTTTACAGATCTGTATGTAATTTCCACCCACTAGAACTAATTGCTTTTATCAACACCAGTAATTAGAAGCACCAAAGAAGCATCAAATTTTCTGACTGGGCATGGTATAAAATGTTGTGTAACAATGTTCTGTGACAGTTTGGACTGGGGCAGATGACAGTTTGGGAAAAGAATACAGTCAAAGAGCTGGTGATACATAGAAAACTGACAGTTGGAACTTCTTGCTGCACTTGTGAAGAAATACCATAGATACCATTACACTTCTCTTGGTCTCTTTCTTTAGAAGTCTGTGAAAATACACTGGGATTTATAGGGACACACCACTACTGATTAACGTGTTGGGAAGGTTTTCTCAACTAGAGAATGGCACAGCAGAGAAGAATCACTCCCTGATGCAAGTAGAACAGAGCAGTTGGATTATCAGGAGAATCAGGCAGAAGAGTTCCAGTTCAGAAACAGCCCTTGAATCCAGGTGTCCCACTGCAGACATGAGCATTTGCCTCGTCAGGGCATTCAAATACTGCCAAATGGGTGTCTGTCAGCTTTGATTCTGCCCCGTTATACAACAGAAGCATGTTGGAAAGCTGGAAAACATGCTTCCAGTTTGGTATGGGGTTCGGTGAGCCTATGGGAAAAGCAATCCTCAATTCCTGTCCCTATCCTTCACTTCCCTGAACCACTGCATCGTAGAGCAAATGCTTTCCTGGACACAGGGAAGCACAAGTTCCAGGACTGCACTGTTCCACCTGTCCAGATGGTAAATGGATCTGGCCTGGTGAGAAGTAGTCCAAAGAAAGGAAAGGGGCTGGGGGGGAAGGATGATTTTTCAGGCAGAGGATTCAGGCTTTGTACCTCAGTGCCAGACAGGTTTCTGCATCATTTGTGATAGGTAATAGTGGAAATCTATTTCTAACTAATCTCTGAATAATTCCTGCCAGGATACCATCATGGTACTGATGAGTATTTCTCCAACAGAAGCAAAACAGCATGTTGATTCTTGAACCACAGAAAGCCATAATTGTCATTTAAAATCTGGCATGTTGTTTAAAATACTGTATTCATTATCTTTCAGAATCTTTATAGATGTAAACTATCACTCTGAATACATTTACAAGTGTAAAGAAACAGACGTTCTTTTTTTTCTGACAAGGGATTAGACTAATGGTTGTTCCTTTTTTACGATCTTCCTAAATCTAATTTTCAAGGACCAAGCAAGAAATAAAATTAAAACATCCTACCTGCACAGAATGTAAGTCCATTCTGTTTCAAAGCTAGTCATTCCTGTTACAGTTACCAAAAAAAAAAAAGTTATAATTATGAAATTGCAACACTTATTTGGAACATGTCTTTTGCTCACACAATAGCAAATGCTTCTGCTCCTCCTGTCACAATAAAATGCCCATATTGAATAAATTTTTCATAAAAATAAAGAAGTGTTGGAGGAAAAAAAAAAAAACCCAAAAAACACAGAATATTAAAACTTCTCAGCTTCAAAGATATCAAACTGTTATCAAGGACTGTGACAGGGTATAAATTTTCAGAAATATTGAAAGGAGGGGAAAAAAAAAATCAAGCTTTGACATTAACAAGATGATAACAGCCATTGGCTATTGTTCACTAACTTCCACACAGGAATTAGAGCAGTGAGATAATCAGGCTTTCGCTGACTTGTATGGGAATGAATCTGGCTTGGATCAGACTCTGCTCCTTGGCCTGGATGTCATTATGGGGAGTTATTCACTGGAAGACTTTTGACAAAAATAATAACCCCCATGTGAGGTTTTCAAGAGCAGAGACAGCATGCCAGGCAGGTAATCACAGACAAGTCCAGATCCTGATTTATCTCGGCACTTGTGTGATGTCTGAATCTAATCAGAGCTCTTGAGAATCCAGAGTTTTGAAAGTTTGGGAGACTGAAGGATCTATCTGCTGATCTCGTTCTGAAATATTCTCCCAGTAGGGGAAAAAAGAAACCAGAATTGCTGCTACTCTAAAAAGCATGTTGTGGCTGCACGCTTTAAACAAGCATTACAAGCACGGAAGATGTTACCAAAACTTGAGAGTTCATAAGATGATTTTCACATAATTTCTTCCAGTTGCAACTAGGAAGAAAGAAGCACTGGTGAGAAGACCTACAGATCTTGTTTCAGATTTTCTTCCTGATGTGATTTCTGACTGTATGTAGACAACCCAGTGGTTAAATGCTATCAGTTAGAAGGAATTAGGTCCCTTGTGTTATTATATTTTTTAAAATAATTGAGACACTGGTGCATATTTGCATCCTAAATGAAAAAATTGTATTTTTGAAAAGCTTCCTCAGTGTAGCAATGCTTTAGTGATGCTAAATTAATTAATAATATGTAATCTCTTGACTGAGTGACTCCTGAGCAAGCAAATTCAAGAAACAGCACTGATTATGTCCCCTGAACTTTTCTCTTGCTGTGTGTGCCATGTGCCCTGGCAAACAACCTTCCTGTAGCAAACACCTGGGTGTACATTGTTACCCCCCCTTCTCCCCACGGGGCAGCAACAGAGAAGCACTCTCTGTCTGTAGCCTTGGTTCAGTGCATCTGCTCTGTGGGTCTTTGTTCCTATTCTGTTGGCCAGCCTTCCATTTTATTGCAAGGACAAGTTATTACTTAGATAACATTCCTGTTTTCTGGAGTAATAGTATTTTGGGTTTTAGTTGGCTATCACCCTAAAGATCAGAAAAGCTCACTTTTCATAATTGCAGACCTTGGAGTGTATGGGTGGCTGAGGCTGCTTTTGTATTTTGGATGTCTGCTCTATTATTTATCAATAACATCAGGAATTTATGGGCTTGGTGTCAAGATTACACAAGGAGCTCTAGTTATGAGAAACATGACAAGAATGTGGCCAGGTACTTTTAGCGTGCATCTGCAGACATCCATATGTGCTGGGCTGGGTGTTGGCATGCATTTCAGTCTCCTGGGTAATAACAAATGCTGCAGCATTTTAGGCACCGACCTACAAAGCAGCCCATGTGGGTGGACCCCTTGGCAAAGACCTCTGAATTCTGAGTCTTTGTCAGCACAGGAGGGAAATGTGCAGCTCCTGGAAAAATTACTTTACTGCACATTTGTAAGAAGCCTCAGCTGCACTGCTTTTGATTATGGAGTTTGTGATACCTGCATTTGAAGCTCAGACTCATTCATCAGTGGCACTTAAAACTGAGAGACAATCTAGCTATACGGCAAGGATCATCTTAAGTGTTGTCATGTCTTCCTTGTACAACCTGAGCAATTTTGGCAAATAGGGGAAGGAGAAAACACTTTGGTTAAAAAGAAAGTCTTTCGAAGTTCTGGTGCGTATGATGTGCTTTACAGAAAGGGAATTGAGCTGAAATGGTACAGAGACATGCTTGATTGCTAAGGAGAGGAGATGTAATGATTTTGGACAGCAACTGTCAGGGTTAAGAAAGTTATTTGTTCCATTGGTTTACGGCACAGGCTAGTAGTATTTTATTGTCAAACAGAATTAGTTTTATATCAAGAAGAGTGATTGCTTGGGTTCACTGTGTTTGAGATTAAACTTGATGATTTCATATCCATTATTGATTTAGGCTTTACATTCAGAGAAGTAGCGGTTTATATTTTACTTAAGGGGATTTGATCACAGTAGATGTAATCTTCAATGCTTTCTTCAGATAAATTAGTAAAGTTGCTATGCCTCTTACAGTAACTGAAGAAAAGTGAAGGGGGCTAAAAAAAGGGCACCTTATCTCAACCAGTGCAAAAAGATCTAGAGAAGGTGGCAAAAAGTGCTACTTACCTTTTTCAGTGTACAAGGGGCATGCTAACACCTCGGTACCGCATGCACAAAAGCAGGGACCACATGGAAGATACTCTGCCAATGGCACAATGCAGCTCCAGCCTCAGAGGATATGTATTTGCTATAGTGCAAAAAACTTACTGTACATTATCTCCTCTAGTTCATCCTGAAATTCCCCCAAAGGAGAGAGGGACATCCAGTGCTATCCAACATTAGAACAGGGTCAGTGAAGCATCAAATGTCTGCAGCCTCTGCAGGAGGCAAATGTGCAAAGTGTGTAATATCTGTGGGTAAGAATAGCCCCTTCCAAAACAGCGTTAGAACATGCCATGAGGAACCAACCAAGCAGTGCAGTCTGCTGTGGGTCCTGCTCTGCTGCTGATGATGGGAAATCTGTAGCCAAGAGAAGACAGATGGTTTGTGGCCAGACAAGGCTCTGCTCCCTTGAGCAGTGGTGCATGTCTGTCTACAGAGGGAGGAGAGAAAGCACTTCATGGAAGCCACTGTCAAAAGTAGGCCATATCAACTTGACAGCTCTGCAGCATTCCCCTAGTGATGGACGGTATGGGATGCCATCTATTGTACCTTCACCATGAGCAGTTGTGGAAGCAGAAACAAGTCCTGGTAGCTTTATTTAGAGCTGTTATATTCAGGCCATCACAATTCCAAGCTCCTCTGGATTCCAAAACACTGCTTTGTTGGACCTCTCCTCAGACAAAGATGTCTTGGTAGATACTGAACCACCCTTAAAAAATTGTGGGGCTATTTGGCTAACACTGAGCCCCACTCCTTTACTGCCTTCCTCTTTCCATCCAACACTTGTATGTTGCCTGTGTGACTTCAACAGTTTTTAGACACCCTAGAGCAGGGTTCATAATGCACATCTTCAAAGGTGTTTAGACTTAGCCAGCACCTGTGTGCACAGTACTTGTCACCTGCAGACTTCCATAGCCTTGAGCTAACCAGAACCACTGTGCAACTAACCTAAAACACCCCTCTGTGTGCAGACAAGTCTGACACATGGGGGATGGACTGAGCTCAGGCTCAGCATTGCACTGAGTCTATAGCACCCCTGAGGTTTCCTGCCTCCATACCTGTCTGTACATTGCCTACTACTACTAGATGGTAATTCAGGTAACATATCTTTAAACTGTGTTATGTTCCTTACCCAGCATGCAGTGCACAAAGCACCCTCTGTAACTAAGCACTTGTTGCACAGTTAAACATTAATAGCTACCAAGATGTATAGCAGCTGATGTTGGCCAAGGCTCATGTAATGATATTTTTCCCTTCTGTACTTTGGCTTACTCCTAATTCTTCATTCTCTGCAGCATATTTAGTTCATTAGGGACACAGGAGAGCACAATCCTGCCCGGTGTGTGATACCCCCAACAGTCAGGTGTTTACTACCTCTTTTTTCTGTATTTCAATTAGGCCCCTTTGCCTTTTGTCCATTCACTGAAAGGTATGGAGAATAACCTGCCTCCATCTTTATTCCCTCCCATGAGATACTTACAAATGCTGTTTAGATGGCCCCTGAGAGACTGAGACTTCTCCAGGCTAACCAGTGCCAGCTCCCTCAGCCTCACCTCACGTGTCAGGTGTTGCAGTCCTTTGATCTTCGTTGTGACCCTCTCCGGTACATCCCCGCTTTTCTTACAGTGAGGCATCCAGAACTCAAAACAGTACTCCAGATGTGGTCTTACCAGTGCTAAGTAGCTTTTCCAGGCTTTAGAGGGACAGCTCCATTCCAAAGGAGAATGAAAAGGAGGAAGCAGATGCATGGTTTTGAAACTAATTGGATGCATTCATTGAGATGGGAGTTAAAAATAAAAAGCTGTTGCCTAAAGCATTAATTTTTTTTTTTTTACTAATTTGGTGTTTGTTTGTCATTTTAGTTTCTCTGTTCAGTGAACTGGTTCGTATTTAATGGATCACTAAGTTATGACTACAATAGAAATGACAGAGCATGTGTTTTCTAATTTAGGTGTGTGGACAAGTGCCCTCTTTTGCAGAAAAAGAGCAAAGCTAATATTGCTCAATAGCAAAATAGATGGAGCAAATGTTTCTCAGTATATGTGGCAAAGTGAGTGACAGGTATCTGTCTTTGTGGCACTGATAAGCTTTTCTTGCTATAATGTTTAAGAAAAAAACCTGCAAATGTGACTAAGTTGTGGTGCCTGACTGGTAGGTCAAGGTCATAAATCATTTATGATGCTTTGGAGAATGTTACCCAGTGGCACTTGGGAACACAAGCCCTGTTAGCTTCCAGGAAGATTTAGCCGCCTTCCAGCTTAGAGGATGTGTTAAAGGCATTTGGGTACTGTAAGAGCTGTCAAAACAGGTGTAGATGCCAAAGAATATTTGAAAATTTTAGCAGCTTTTTACTGGGGCCTCATTCTCAACCTGAACTGGAGACAGTTGTTAACACTGTTCAGGAAGACAAGACTCTGGTATCTGCTGTATTTTTCCCTGCCTGGGTGTTCTTCTTCCCCCTTGAACAGCAGGAAGGTCCATTTCTGCTGCCTTTCTCTGGTCTACTGCAGTGTAGGAAGACAACTGCAACATTTTTTGTTTGTGAGAATTATTTTTTTCCCTGACTACAAAGCCAAACAAGTCTCACAGTAAAGCCAAAGTTTAGTATATAAAAGCAGTGTTAAAAAAGATTAAACAAGGCAGAAATAGATTCAGAAAAGGTCATAGAGATCTAAGTAATTAGGAACTCTGGTGCACTTCTAACACTTATGCTTCATTCAGGAAAAAAATAGAGACAAAAAAACCAAAAAAACCTCTGAATCTATTATTTTGTTTTGTCTTTTTTACACCATGCAGATAATTGCCTGATGTATCATTCACGGAGTATCTGATGCTGTTACTGAGAAAATGCCAGCTATTTCCAACTTCTGTACTGGTGTGGCTACTTCAGTGTTTCTAGCCTCTATTTTTTCTCTCCTGAGAAAAGAAAAAAGGAAAGAAAAAAAAAAAAAAAGAGCTTGTGTAGGCTATGTGTTGTTACCTTTCATGAAAGGGATTTCCAAGAAAGATGGTAGAAATCTTTTTTGGTTTTCACTTCATGAAAATTGTTGATCCTTGAACTGCAGAAACATTTAATACCTATGTAATCTGTAGCTATAAGGTGCTTAGATGTGAGTCATACTAACTTTCTTCTCCACATGACCCATCCTCTAGCTTGAGTTTTGAACATGGGGAGTGTTGTCTACTAAAGGCTAACTCAGGTCCCAGGGAGAGGGGGACTTCTGTCATAGGAGTCCCATTATCCCTGCTAAAAAACTAGCCTGTGAACATAAGCAGTGGGTGATTCATTTTAAGAATGAGTCCAAATTAATGGCCAGATTGAACAGCTCCAAGGGCCTGTATGAGGTAATTTCAAAATGTTCATATTTAAAAACAGTAGAAAATGAAGAGAAAATCAGCCCCATACCCTGGTATGTCTGTAGGTAGACTTCTGGCAAGTCAAGGGAACTAGCTGACTTACCACTGTATTAAAAACATTCTTCTGATCCTTGGATTGTGGGTACAAACAGTGCTGACTCAGATCCCCAGCACTGCCTTTTTAAATATGATACAGCCTCAACTCATGAGTTACCATGACCAAGAGCGTAACAAAGCTAGCCAGAGTAAAAAAGGTAGGACAGTCAAATAACAGCTAAACATACAGCAAAATCCTTGCTTTGATCCATGTTTGCCTTCAGAAATACTGTGTTAAGTGTCCTTATTTAAATGAAGCTTAGCTTAAAGTGGAAGCAGTTGTCTCAGGAATGTTGCAGTGGCCCTGGGTGTATAATAAACTTGTTAAGAAAGTGCTGGTTCATTTACACTTTGTTAGCGATGTGCAAAATCCTCCCCAGCACATGAGGCTTCTGTGTTTACTATGAAGATTTTTTTCTTCTTGCTATGCTGCCATGGTCCAGTTCCTAATGTCCTGCACACCCACACTATGTGCAGGTGATTCCCCCTATGGACACCCATCTCTGCGCCACTTCAGACAGGCCCCAGGAGGCAGAGCAGTCATGTGGTTCTCAGTGTGGTAGAATTCACCATCTTTCTATTTGACGAGTAATCAGGAATCCCAAAATGGCTCATTACAACCCTACTGTGATCAGGGATCCTGCCAACTTCTCATTTTCCATATACTTTCTGCTGGTGGTGTCAACAGAAAGAAATGGAGCAAGATTAAGATGAACTCTTCCCAAATTAGGGAATGCCCTTAGAAACTTTGGCTTTTAGAAACCTTATCTAGAGGAATGCAGCTTCTGTGCAGCAGCAAATTAAATGGCTTTAAGTTATGTGCTCAGCACAAACTCTAAAAGCCTGAAATCTTTTGCTAGTCTGTATTTAGGTGATGTGTGCTTTGGTGCTTTTAAACCATTTGCTAAGTTAGAACGATGCATTACAGATGGCTTAAAGCCAGAAAAGGACCTGAGCAACCCCTTTCTGCACTGGGCCAGATCTAACCCACAGTCAACACAGGCACCATGGACAGTATTTACGAATCTGCCAGGCAAAGGAGCTCATTTATGGCATTTCTTTCCAGGAGTCGTGTCACCAGGTACCTAAACAAGCGAATCTAGCTCTGTGCTTTTACACGATGGAGCAGTTTTAGAAAAATAACTGCATTTACTGTACTGAACCACAGCTCGTATTTATCTGGAACTGGCTGAAAACTTTTTTTTGCACATCAGTCTCTCAGAGACAATATGGCACAAACCCATGCTGTAGGATTTCTTGGCATTCGCTGAATCATTTTGTGGTGGTTATGGGCTTCAATAGATACCAGCATTAGATGCCTGTTATTGAGAGCCAATGTAGCAGTGCTCAAGTTAGATGTGATTTTTTTTTTTTTTACTGAAGCCTGACTTTGTCAGAGCCTTGTGTAAGCGGTGTTTTCAAAATGTCCTGTCAATAACTTGCTGTTGCCATTTCTGTGTCATGCATGGGGACCTTCAGAACACTGAAAAAACACCAGTGTAGGCCCTCACTGGCAAAGACCAAGAAGCGAAGAGCCATGCCATATGCGTATCTGTGTGCATGCTGTGTCTTTGTCTTCTGGGTCACCATCACATGGGGCACTGATTAATGACAAACCTAAACAGTGCTTTTGCACTGTATGGCAAAACACAGAATGAGCCTCAGCAAGGCGAGGAAAAACATCCACAAGGACTGGTAACGTGGGAGGATGGCCATGTGTTGTCCTGTGGATCCTAGTCAGATAGATAAGGGTCTGCTGCCTCCTTTCTTCTTGGGTGGGGTCCTACACACAGCCCTTCCCCAGGTCAGACTCCTCTTGAGTCATCGGTCAGGCCCCAGTGGCTGATGGTTCTGCTGCCTATGTAGCCAGCAGGGAACGCACTGATGCTGCTGGTGTGGGTATTCCCAGCACCCTGGTATTTGGGCAACCTCTGATTTCTCCCAACCCGTGCTGAGCACCTTCCCCTCTCCTGCTTGGCAGGTTGTGGGTGCAGGAGAGTGCAGCACTGCTGTGTTCCTGGCTGTGCAGGCCCCTTCTGTTCTGTAGGCTGCCATCTGTAAGGTGGGGGGTAGGAGCACTGCCAGCATGTCTTTATTGTTCAGTGACAAACTGCTGGAAATGGCCTTATACGCTTACAGCAGAGCAGGTGGGGATCAAGCTGTCCCCTTTTATTCAATAACTGATAGCAATGGAATTCACATCCTCTGGCTTTGGATAAAGTTCCTAATTTTGCTTTTTGCCTAACAATCTCTTTGGTCCTTGCTAAACCCCTCCAGAAAAAAAAAGAGGTTCTTATAACCCATCTTTGTAAATCAGGTTTTTGGATGTGAACAAGTGATTTAGATTTAAAAGTAAAAGATCCCACAATATAAACATTTAAATTGGCCAATTTACTACTATCAGCTAGATATTAGTAACAATACTACATGTATACTACATGCATACGTAGCAGAGTATAAGTGGTGTAAATGTGTCTTATTTACAGTGCCTGGGTTTAAAAGAGTTACCTATAAGCAGTTTATACAAAGCAAAAGAAAATTGTTAACAAAGGCTGGACTGTGATTAGAGAAAGAGTTCCCTTCTGGAGTTTTAGTTCCTTGCACTAGCCCAGTGGCTTTACTTAGTTTGCCTTCCTGTCTGGGTTTTGGCTCTGACCATTCACTGTCTTAGCAAAACTGAAAGAAATTGTGGAAATAAACCACATTCTTAATCCATCCATTGGAAATAAAATTAAGTACTTGTCAGAATTAATTTTCCATGGAAGGAGGAATATTTTACCTCAAGTGAAAGGTTGATTTATAGCCTGCATTACAGTAAGTGG
Source organism: Megaceryle maxima (assembly GCA_024605025.1). Classification (NCBI taxonomy): domain Eukaryota; kingdom Metazoa; phylum Chordata; class Aves; order Coraciiformes; family Cerylidae; genus Megaceryle; species Megaceryle maxima. Next base: position 50,141 of record JANHGN010026393.1, read on the forward strand.
CATCTGTTTATATACGGCACAATATTTTTGAATATTTTAATAACTTGCTAATTCATAATGAACAATAATGCTGCCTTGTGCTTTATCAGAGAGGTTAAGCTTTCATTATGGGATTGCTGGTCTGCTGTTTGTTTGTTCTTTTTAAAGAAGATGCAATTAACTCATGCTTCCCTTTTCTGAGCACCTTTCGTGATAGGTGACGTTTTCTGTGATGAGAAAGAATCACTGCAAAGATGATAGACCACGAACTTCAGCTGTAGAACAAATTTCAGTTCTTACATGTAGTCTGATATTAATCCACACTAGACTTGTGCCCAGACTCTGTATTTCATCTGGAATCTTGCTCAGTATTGGCTGTGTAGTGTATGGCCCCTTTCTCAGGAAGAACTGGTATGCATTTTGATGGACTTTTTTCTGTTTAAACTAGAAGTGTCTAAAAGAGCAAAACCTAAACTCGTACAAAAATCCATTCTACAAAGTAGTGGTTTTGCTTTCTGAAGAAAGTACATACACTTGAAAATACAGACACAAAAAATGCCCCTGGCACGCGCACTCAGAAAAGAAGGAAGTCTGGAACAAAAAGCAGGAGAAATTTTTACTGTTGTTAAGTACTGGTGTTTATGTGTGTTCCCTTTGCCACCAGTTAGGGTCAGACTTTGGCCACTAGAGCTGCTCTGGGCTTTGGTTTGGCTGGCAGCAGTACCCAGAATACCAGGAAATCCTGATCCTATTTAAAGGCATCATGATTCCAGAGGGACCAAGATCATGCCCTACTCCCAGCATACTGTAACTCCTGCTCGTGTGCTATTTGAACACAATAAATAACTAATGGAAAAGATTTCAGTGTCAATCTATTGTAAGATCCATATATTGCAAAATACATTGTAAAAGGGCATCATGCTTTGTAATGAATGAATGCATGAAGTATAAATATATTCTAGATCTAGTTGAAAATGAATGCTTTGTAATAGTCACAGATTTCAGTCAGTTCAGAATTTTGTTCACATGGCCAATGACTTTTCATTTTTAAATCTTACTGTTTAGAAAAAAAGAATTCCTACAGATAATATTGTAGCATAGGAGAGTGTATTCTGCTCTGCCTACCATAGATTTAATCTGTAGGATCAAAAAATCATTTCCACTAAAACTTGAACTCCTTACTTGTTTTTTATATCATCAGATCCCATTGATTTTTAAATAGACTAACCCAAGGTTTTCAGAAGAAATGATACAAGTCTTCATTGACTTATAAATTCTTAAACTGATATCCATGTTTTTGGCAGTAAGTAACACTATGATACACTATGATAAAGTCTCAGAACAGGTCTCAAAGCATCATCTACTTCACTTATTTCTTAAGAAAGATACCTTCTTCAAGAAGAGAGCTCAATTTTATTCTCTAGTAACCCAAGTTTTGCAGACACTGGCCAAATGGATCACTGGAAAAGGAAAAGAAAAAAATTTAAAAAGAAGAAAGTTCTGCTATAAGGACTGTCCTGGGGGGGTGTAGAATTAATCGCTGATTTTGCACACTGACTCCATTGTCACCAAAGAAAATCTCATAAGGTTCATGAATACTGCATACTGCAACGTGTCACCAGTTACCTAAGCTCTGAACACCATCACTCGCTCTGGTACCAACTAGAGATGGTGCTGATCAGAAACAGCAGGGTCCAGTTTGGTGTAATACAAAGACATATCCAACCTCTCCGGCTCCAGACCTGACTGGTAATTGTCTGTCTTCGGTCCTGTCTCAGTCCAGCTCCTAACAAGACCAGTGGGAGTTTCAACAGAGACAGCCTTTGGGATTTGGCCTATTTAATTTGTGACAAATATCACTATGCGGGGTCTTTTGCCTGCCAAATCCCGAGGGCTCACTTTTTTTGAAGAATAAACCCAGTTGTTTTTGTTGGGCTATTTTTTTCCTCAGTGAATGCAGGTAATTATTTTTGGTTACGTAGCACACACTCCTTGGTAGTTAGAATTTACACCTCTGGTAGCTGTTTTGAACAGTTAAGTGTGTGTGTGTAAAATACAACCATAAAGACTTCTGTAAAAGCTCAGAGTCTGATGCCTTTAGTTACACTGAACAGAGCACTGCAGTGAGTAGATCCACTGGTGTTTCTTCAGTGAGATCCTGCTAAGGGGGAGGGTGTCATAGTAATGGTCAAATAGGGACCCAATATAACTGCCAGTACAAAAAGAGTGTCCTTTATGAAAAATGTTTCTTATTTTACCGTTGGGAATACTAACTGGTGACCAACTGGAATTGTGTCCAAAGCACATTAAAATTTAGTTTCTCTGAGGTACTTCCTAAATCACATTTTTCAATCCATTAATCCAATCGACTTCATGTAAAAACAGGTTTCAATACATTAGAAATGACAATAGTGATCATTAAATCATTCAGGTGATGTTAAATTGCTCCCATTAGTACAAAGGCAGCCTGTACCTTCTCAGAGAGTTTGTACAGTCAGATCTCAAATGTGGTCCAGCTGAAACCAGCAAAAGGTTGATGGAGGCACCTCCTCCACGCTGATGCCCAGCACAGTACTGTCTGAGGGAGGCCCAATTACTCCAGGAGGTTCAGCAGAGTCTGTTTCTGGTTCTGCCACTATCTGTAAGACTTAAAAATTGAGGCTCAGTTTCCTATTCTGGCATCACCAAGCTACTTTCCCATAGCTCTTGCGATGAGGTCAGTGGTCACTTAATAATTTTGAGACTCTTTGATTCTAATGGGAACATATGGAAATTCAGAACACTGAAATCAAAACTCTGCCCTGTGATGATTCACACTGGAGAGCTCAAGGGACAGGTTAGGCTTGTTACCTTTTCCTTTAAATCCAAACGTTACCTCTCTGCTGTTCTTTGCAAGACGGTGCTCATCTCGTATGTTCATCTGTTCTTTACATTGGTGCTGGGAAAGGATCACTCAGTGCAGGAGAAGAGGGCTGGAGACCCCTTTGCAGGGAAGGTTGGGTGAAACCCTTGGACTATATAATTGGTATTTTGTGTTGCTTTGAGCAAGGAGGCACAAGAGCAATACCTATGCTGGTGATTCCGCCGATTCACTGTTCACACTGCAGGGGCACATCACCCTCAGCCCAACCAGCAGAGCGGCCTGACCAGTATAAACACAAAATAGTTTAGTCAGTTTAAAAAAAATTAAATAAATCACGTGATCATGATGTTTATCTCTCCAGTGAGTCTGTTTCTTTCACAGTCTCTCAGTTGCTTCTTTTCTGGGGAGTGAAGTCTTTATTTCAGACACCTGTCTATAGAAAAGTATTTTTTTAAAGGGCACATTTAAAGATGAAAAGTGAATCTTGAATAACTTAACATACAAATTACACAGATATAAAAGTTCTCTTTCATTGTCTTAACTTACAGTTTATTTTGTACAGAATTCATTATGTTATACATCTAAGACTTATATTGTATAAATATCTTGGGTGTGATGTATATACATTTTCAGTGTTATAGATTCAGCAATTAATGTATGCATTTCACAATACACTATAGTGTATTTCGATGTAGTGCACATGATTTATATTTCAGAAAAGAGCATATCCACTATGAAAAATTGGTATTTCATTCATAGGGTACTCTACCTTGAAATATGGGGGGTTTCCCATTATATAATGGACCATTTGTACTGTGTCATATGGCTGTAAGATTGATGAATTAAGAAACAGCAGCTCAAAATGTTAATCTATGTGTTTCTACATCACGAGGAGAGTGGGGCACTGGTTTTCCAAGTTCTTACTGAAATGAGAAAGAAGGTGTAGACAAGCCACATGGAGCCAGGCTGTGTAGGATGGCCAAAGGAAATAAAACGTTCTACACAGATGAGAACTATGAGCTCTTGCTTCTCCATCCTCTGTATGCCAGTGTTCAGCTGCCGTAAGTCACTCAGCTCTGATTACCAGAGTTGAGGGGCTGGCATCAGCTTTATTTCTAAAGTTCACAAACTCCCCACGGTCCATTAATCTGCTCTTTGCTTAAGGAATTTTTCCTGGGTGTCTCCTGGTACATGTATTGATACCATATAGAGCCCTTCCTTGAGAGCAGGCAAAGAAACTCGCTCACAGTGTCTCCCCTGTACGTGCCGTAAGGAAGATGTGCTGTTTGTTCAGGAGTAAATTACAGGTGTTGCTTTCCCAGGCACCTCCTGAAGCATAATTCCAATTATCTGTCAGTATATTTTCTATTTTCTTTTTTAGACAATTTTACTTTTCTGCATACATACAGCTTCTGCCTTTTAATCATTTGGCTGCCTTTGCTTTGTACTCTCAAAAGCAGAGGCTCTTTTATCGATGTATAAATGCTGTTCATTTAACAGCAAAGCAGAATATTATATATTCCAGGAATAAAAGACTTTATTTGAAAAGACTGAAAAAAATTTAGCTGAATCAGAAAACTGGGGTTTTTTACAATATTTTAAAATTTAATTTATTACATTTAAAGTGTGTCATCATTTTGAAACTAAAAGTTTAAATATTTAATTTAAAAAGGTCTGATCAACTCATAACTATATTTTCCATCAAATATATTAATTGAAATTATTTTCCTTTTGATTTCATGAGAAGGAGCATCAGTGCTTAGAGCAGCATGAACCCAGAATAACTCCACTTTCTTAGTGTTATCCCAGTTCTACTGAGAATGGAACTCTTCTTCCCACATCTTTAGGGTTTTATATTGCCATTTTTCCATATGAACATTCATGTAACAACATGTGATGTAAAAACAAAAGAGTTTATCTGAATCTGCAGGTGTACGTTTTGTTTTCCCTGCTGCCAGATTTGGGAAGGGGTCTTTTACTGCACAGCTCTATCCAGTTCTGTTTTTAACCGACGATCAGTAGTTGCTGTAATCCTGTCTAATAGGCTGTATTTGTAATTTAACTTTGGGATAGATGCATGGAATTAAACTTTGGGATAGTATGATGCTGTGATGGCAAAAATCGTGGCTCTAAAGAAGCCCCACACTCAGCCACTGAGCCACCTAAGAACTTCACTGTGAAGAACTCCACGGCCGCGCTGACAGATGCTGTACTGAGCTAGGACTTGACCACCCTACAGTAAATAGAACAGAGACCCTAGCTAAATGTCACATTCTACTCCAGAGTGTATTTTAGATGCTGGCACAGTCAAACACTAGACTGGAAGTATTTCTGGTCCAACAGTCCTGGAACGTGCAGTTGTAACAGCCTTCAGCAGCACCACCCGAAAGCACAGGGGTTTGCAAGCCACATGGCAAGTAAATGCTGAAAAGGCTTGAGGTCTCCTTTGGTGGCTTCTAGCAGTGACCACAGTGCATGTAGGACTGTCCTTCCTCCACACACTAGCCTGCAGCTTGAACGCATAGCTGCTTGTGGGTACTGTGGACAACCAGGGATTAGGCCTTAGGTGCAAGTTAAGGACACACCAAGAGAGCACCTTAACTTAGAGAGCTTCAGTATTTCAAGCCGTAGCCCTTGCAGGGAGATTTCCTGAACAAGTAAATAAAGCTGTTGCCTAAAGCTGTCTCAATGAGTGAGAAGAGCAGCCAAGCACCTCTGTAAGTGTCTCGGCACTCCATGTGCTTATGTGCCACTGACTAGGGACGGAGTTCAGCATCTGCTGGTGTACTTGGCCAAACTGGGGCCAGAGGGATGAAATGGCTCATGGAGTCCAGTATGCTGCTGTGAGATCATAGTCCCACCAGTAACTGGTAGATATGCATTCATGAAAATAGCTGTGCTCTTTGCCCTCTGCAACTACCATCAGCAAGTTGTTTCCTCTGATTTCATCACTCAATTTATTTGTGGTTGATTTATACTCATGTACTACTGTGCAAACAATACTCTTGCTTTATGGTTGAGCCAAATAGAAAATAACACTTGGGGAAGAGCTGTTAAATTCTAAAAAGGGATTTTTTTTATGTTGTTAGTAATAAGGATCATAGTAGGAACTAACGTTTCTCTACAAGTTCCAGATCCTTTAAGGAGGAGAGAACATTTGTTAATCCAAGATTTCATTTGACATGTTATGAACTAGAAGCATCTTGGGGCTCTATTATTTTCTCTACTTAAATTAAATTCTAACAGATGCCATTCCCTCACTATGCACTTCAGTGCCAGCAAATATAAGTCTCTAATCATTTATATAAGCCTGGTGTCCCCACTTTCTAGTCTCACCATTAAAATTCTCATATTTTACAGTTGTTCCCAGCTGTGGATTAGGATCCTAATGCAGAATTTCCCCCAGTTAAGTTTTTCTGGCCTGTTCTAATATCAGAAGTGAATTATAAAATGCAAATCTTACCTTGATTTCTAACTCAAAGCTGGGAGCTAGGGTATGTAAAGCAGTTGTGATTTGGATCTTGTGTTTATTGCACAGGATCCATCGCAAGAACATATTCTTTATTGGTTTTGTTAAGTTTTATGTAGATTCAGTTTTTTTCTGTCATTTTCAACTTATTTCAGTCATCCTTCAGTAAAAAAAAAAAATAGACATGTAATGCATATGAAATGGCAGCTTTGAATCTCCAGCAGGTTTTCCTTGTTAAAATTAGGAATAGTCACTTTATAATGTGCTCAGTGGGTCTTTTCTTTCCTTCTTCCCTTTTGACTAAAAGAAGGTGTAAGGTTTTTCTCTTTAATGGCCTTATGGTCAGAGATGTTTTAGACAAGGTCTGGGGCATTAGCTATTGAGCGTGAACTTTGTTCTGCTAAACTCTACCATCAATCTATTAGTACAGAGCAACAGTGACTCCAAACTTTTGCTTATTTGCTAGGAAATGTCCTTCCTATTCTATGTGTTTCAATACCACATTTGACTTTCTGATAATAATATGTATTGTCAACCAGCTCCTGTTTCAGCAAAGCATTTTCCTTTGAAATATGTGCTGTTTGTTTGCAGGTTACTTTTTCATATTAGCAATGACAAAAGTAAACCCAGGGCTACTCCTTGATTTTTATTTTCCAGGGTTTATTATTGTATTTACAGTTCCCTGTAAGAAGATACAACCCTTTCCCAGTAAGAGTTCTAATACCTTTCTATGTTTCAAATACTAACAACCCATATACCCACATGGAAAGGAGAAAGATAATCAGTGATGAAGGAGGTATCTCTAGGGGCTGATGCAGATGAATAGAAAAACTTAAATCATTATAAATATTACTGTACTACACTTTGGTACAACAAAAAAAAACCCAAACCTTCAAAGAAAGTATTTAATGTTCCTTAAGTCAAATAAAATTCATGAACAATAGGAAAAGAAATTGACCACATGGGGGGTTTTATATCTGTAAAAAATAATAAGACTACTTGGCTGCATTGCACATAGGCAATAAAAGTAGATTCATTCAGATCCCTTTTAATGTAAGCCTCGTTTCAGGCTGTAAGCAAGAAATGTCCACTGTGCTTTACAAAGGACGACTAGAAAAATCAATGCAAACAAATATCCCTTTCTTTTCTGATTTACTGTTTATCATGAGAGATGACAAACAAATGAAGTCTCCTCTGAGTCTGAGCGTAGTTGTATTAGCATTTTGCTAGTACCAGGCAGTATACAAAAACAGCCATCGTGTGTGACACCTCCAACACCTACAGGTAGCTGGTTTAGGGGCACATCCTGGTTTATGGTGAAACAGGTTTAACTCAGCCAGCCTCTTGTACCTGCTCGGTGATATCAGGTTATCATCTCAGTAACTCCAGGGTTGGACTGTCTTGTTCCTATTGCTGACTGGACTGACTGCTCCACCATCCATAAACAGAAGGCATAAAGGTGATTACAAACATAAGAAAGTAGTTTTACATATTGTCTTGCAGTCTTTCCATATAGTCCCTAAGTTCCTTGGAATCACCAAGATTCATATCTTGGCATACCCATTTAATATTATCATCACTGTCAAATAGAATTGAGTTGGTGTAGGGGCCTCCATCCTCTGGCAGTATTGTTGTATATGAAGTGAACTTTACTCGCTTCTGCTTTGGCCCAGAAGGATTTATAGGTTCACTTTTAACTTCTTTTTCACAAAGGTACTCAGAAGATCTGAGGATATGATTATGAAGAGTCTTCTGAGAACTCCCATTAAGGAGAAAGTTGCTTTCTTCAAACTGCATTCCTCTGTCAATCATGGTAGTGCACTCCTCCGATGGGAGCGAAATGTCAACTGGGTTTTCTAGCAGTTCAACCTCATTTCCGAGCCAGACCCAGTCATGGGAATGGGGGATGTTGCCTTGCTCACTCACAGCGAACCTTTTATGCCTGTACTTCCAAGCAAATGCCACACAGTTAATCAAAAAGACCAAGATTGCTAAGCAGAAAACACAGAGCAGGGCGTACATGCCAATCTCCAGATCTGTTAATCCTCTTGAAGTCAATGTGAGATCACTGGGATTGTTTTCTCCTGGTATTTCGACTTGTGTAGGGAAACCTGTGAAGGCAGTTGGGTTATTTTGGAGTTGGCCATCCTCCAGGGACTCCTGATCAATGGGAGACATGAAAGTTGTGCTTTTGTTTGCATTGTCCTCATGACTGAACATGTCCTCGTGGTTTTTGGACCACTCTTGTGCTGTCCTCTCTTGTTCTGCAGGCTTCTCTATAGAATTACTTGCATGGCTTTTAAAATCTCTATCCACATCATCAATGTCATTAGTGCTTCCTTTTTGGTCAGAATCTTTTTGACCAAACTTAACTTTAACGTTTCCTTTCCCGACAGCCAGAATGCTCTTCCGCTTAGTCTTCTGACATGGCTCACTGATGACCATTTCAATTTTAATCAGAGGTCCTTGCCCATCCCCCTCTGCCACTACCCTAGGCCATCTGGACTGGAGGTTTTGGTGTGCAGACACTACCATCTCATCCAGTGAAGTGATGGTGATGGAGAAGTCCTTGGAGTCATAGATATCTAACGGTGTCACTGACCCATCACTGAACAAAATCCAAGCACTGACTATGGCCTCCTGGACAGGGAGAGAAGATGAGGAAAAAAAAAAATGTGTGAAAGGTGAGAGAGCACATATCAGACACTTGGCTGTTTAAGTCTGTTTGACATTGGCAAAATAAATACACAGTTTAACTTTGGTTTATTTTGTTGGTTCTGGTTTGGTTGGTTGTTTTTTTTTTCAAAAGAAAACCAAAATGTCTACTCTGCTTCTCATTTCCTTCTTGCAAATATAAAGAACATAAGTTCTTTAGACCACTTACAAATTTATTGCCCGTATCTTCCCACAGAAAAAATGGCACAGACATGCCTTCTACCTCAGTATGCATGCACAGACACATCCATTGCTTTCCCTGTGTTGCACAGGTCTCTAGACTGGTTCTGAAGAGTTTAATGGTCACTCTATGGGTGTTTGCACCTCTAGAAGTTGGGCAGTAAGGTGAACAGGCTTCACTGTGTGAAATTACTGCTTTTCACAGAGTCATATATTAAAATTTACAGCAAGTAGCTTTTCCTTCTGAAAAAGCACAGGAAACAAATTTTATACGCTATTTTGGCTCATACCTGTTTGGGAGTATGAAGGATATCGTATGCAGAGGTGGTAGAAACAATAGCTCTCTTATTTCCTTTGCTGATTTGTAAGGAGACAGACAAGCCTGAAACTAGTTGCACTCCAAGATCGGTAATGGTTACACGGTCATCTAGAACTATCACTGTCTTCTCTGCCAAGATGGAATCGGAAAGAGGTGACAGAACCTTGAAAGAGAAAGCAAATGCTGTGTATGAAACAGCAACCAGCTGTGTTGTAAAGCAAGGTTAGACTCTCCCTGGCATAACACATCTTTGTCATGCCCATGTATAAGCTATAACTGATGTTCTTCCCCAAGACATTGCAGTCATTTGTTCCTAAATTACTTTATTTACCGAAATAATAATTTAATAAAGCAACCAATCACTTAAAAATTGCAGCTTCACCTCAACAATGGTGTATAGATTAAATGGATTTGTTTTTCAAAAAAAAAAGTCATTTTTGTATGGTCCATAAATCCCACTATGAATGCAGCGTAGCACCAGGCACAGCGCAGGACACTGATTAACACTGAAACTCAATATGGAGTAAGTAAGTGTGCAATGTCTGGCTGATAGGAACTTGGCCTGATGCCTTTATAGGAACAGAGAACCTGGATGAAATGAAAGCAAGATCTGCAAAAGGACTTTGAAAATCCCACTGGGTGCCTGTCTGCATTTTTCAATGCCAAAATAGTCCTGTCGCTTTGCTCCGAGGCCTTGTTTCTAACATGCGCAGAAGGAGACAGTTACCCTTCTACTGATGCCAGAAACAAGTGGTTCAAGCCCAAAATATTTCAGGTGCAATTTGTCTAAACTAACATGAGAAATCTACAGTGTAGTTAGGTGCACTGGAGCCAGCTGCCTTCTGCTCTTTGATAGTCTGTGCAGTGAAAGAGACATTTTTAACAGCAGGAATCTCTTGACCTCTGTGTGATGTTTGGTTTAGGCTGAAAAGGAGCCAGGACCTAAAAGTACCTGTTTGTGTGGATTACAAAGTGAATTCAGTGCAACTGGAACATTATGGATGTTTGCAGTCAGTAAGAGCCTCAATGCTTGTACTCCATATTTTGATTAAGGAATATGCAGGAGGTTAGATAGAGAGACAGGTGGGGAACGTGAGCACTCTGAAAGATTTCTGAAGATCATTTTTTCATCCATTTTGTGTTTCATTTTGTGATCATAAAGGGATTAACTTTCCAAGATGTTTAAGCATTTAAAGACGTGTAGATCTTTGATAAAATTTCCTAAATGTTAGGTTCACAAGGTCCCACTTAAATGAAAAGAAATTAATTGTGTGTATCACATAACCTGTTTCACTGTTCAGAAAATCTCACTGTGTTGTTAGTCACATTAACATGGATACACCCCTTCAGAAGTTTCACCTGAAGGTATTTTAGGGAAGTGACAAATAGTACAAATGAAAACCCATTCAAACTTCCTTTTATGTTTAGAATGTTTTGGGGTTTTTTTTCAGATTATTTTTCTCTGAGAACAATTAATTTTATGAGCTAACTAGCTTTGTGTGCATCCAGAACTCTCTCTACAGATGCTGCAGATACATCTTGGGCTGTACCTGGACCGTGGTGATGCCATGCTCACGACCAACTAGAACTCGGCCATCTTGAAGCTTAGCAATCCTGGGTTCTTCTACCTTCATGAAATCAGTCACGAGGTCAGTGATGTCAAACTGCCACTCCGAGCCTAGCATATAGGTCAAGTGGCCTCCAAGCTCAGAGGATTCTGCTACAAACTGTGTCAGGACTCGCACCATGGCATGCTGATACTGGAGGGTACAACCTCTTCCTTTTTTCTCATCATCCTCTTCATCCTCACTGTCACGGGTAGGCCTGTAAATAGATCCAGGTTTGTTATTTGCATTGCTGTGTTTCCCTACACTACTGTAGAGCTTTAGATGGTATTGGTTAGGTTACCAATATCATCACCTGCTGCTGCATGAGAAATAGAAACCAGATTTCTGGATCTGTAGGTTACAAAATCTGGGTGAGATGCTCGTACAGCTTTTTTGTGCTGTACAATTTTAAACCTACTGCCACTTCTGTTGGTGAACTCTTTCATGGAGTGGTACCACCCAGAAATTTGAAAATGCCTCTGCCGTTGCTGAGATTTCAGTGGAACCACCTCTTGTTCACTGTGTCTCCAAGTGGCAGTCAGGCCTTGCAGAGGGCTAAGGAAAGCAGCATGCAACATTTATGAGGGGGCAGTTCTGGAACAAACACCTGTAACAGGGACAGGAGATCTTATAACATTCTTTCCTCCATCATTGCCCATAATACTTGCATCACATCACTCATCTCTTCAAAACAATTGTAACACATTCAGGGCTCCTTGCTCAGGTAATGTTGACCCATCTTATCCCACATCTCTGTCCCACAGGTTCATTAAGCCCTCTGCATTTGAGAAATATACCATGATTTCACCTTAAATTTCATACAGTTCATGAGACGTCTGGTCTATTTGGTCATGTAATGACCACATGGGCCTTCCAAAAAACCAACTGAGGCACTTGGGTTACCACTCAGGGCATCCATTACTCATGTACAAACACCAGGCCAGACTGATGAGACTGCCACTCACCCCGTGGAAACAACTGCAGACCCACTTTCTGTAACATTTTCTATCTGTTCCCCTTGCAAAAAATATAACTCATGACAATATAACAGCTTTCCATAAGCCTCACATGAAGCATCACAATGGTTGGTACACAATGGCAGAGCTGTTGCACCTCACAGAATTGTCTTGTCTAAAACCCAGCTTCCTATCACTTTTTTTTTCCCCCCTCTTTTTTTTTTTTTTCTTTTTTTTTTGTATTCCTTGGGACAAACACATGGATTCTTTTGTCTCTTTCCAGTCAGGTATTAAGCACTAGGTGGTCACACTTTTACTCATTATGCCCCCACGCTGCGGAATTCATTGCTCAGAAGCAATCTGCCCTCCTCCTTTACCTATTTATTGAGCCTGAAGCCACCTCTATAGCAAGGGTGGGAAATGCAGGGTAAGCCTTTTATTTTTCACAGTATTTTGGGATGTAGTTTTGTGTTTACTGTGTTCCTTTATCGTCTCCTTTGAAATACCAGCTTTGAAAAACTATTATAAAACAAAATTGCTTTTGTAATAAATTGTTTTAGGACAAAGTTGGCAAACAGTAAGCTGAAAATATATCTAAGAAAATCCCTTGTGCTCTTCAAAATGACAGAAAGCCCTGGTGTTAGACAATCTAATACACTGGAAATACATTTTCAATGCATCACTTGTTAGCTGAATATATATATTCAGCCTCAAGTAAGTGCTATTTGGTGCAGGTTTTTTTTTGGTTTTGTGTGTGTAAAACAACAGTGTCCATCATTAGCCACTGAATGAAGCATCATTGAATAACCACTGAATTGTTAAGAAAAACTCTGGATCCGAAAATAGGATTGACATTATACAAATAAATTAGTCTTACAGAATTAGACAAGCTGAGTATTTCAGGGAAACTTTCAGTTGTTCTCTCCTTCCCAACACAAGTGTCAATTGAGAGCGTGAGCTGAAGCCAGTCAGTGGAACAGCCTCAAGGCAAGTACTAGAAGGGTGATATTCCTAGAGCTTATGTGGCCCATGCCTATTTAGACTGCTTTTGGCTTTATTATGTTATAAAAGAGTTTAGGAACTCTTTAGCATTCTAATTCCAATATATTGCTGTATTCTGACCATCTTCAGCTCATCTAAACCTTAACCCAGCTCTGAATAATCTCAGACTTTGGGAAAATCAGGTTTAGGTCTGAGATTTAGGGATTTGACCCTCTTTTAGCAATACAGACAGTAACATCAGTGCCTGGGCAGAACTGGAGAAAAATGTGCAGAAGCTATTCAGGTCAGAAGTACTTACGGGATTTTGAGGAAAAGAGCCACGAAACCAGTTTTCTTATGGGAAAAGAGCACAGAACCAGTGTTCTGTGGCTTGAAGAAAAATGTTCACATGTTCAACATTCACATTGACTTAATTTTTTTTTTTACACAACTCTGGTTTCAGTTTCTGTTACATAACCAGATGTTTTACTCAGATCCAATGTGTTACTGTTATTCATATTTATTTCTGTGCTTATTTATCGCTACTTTCACTGTTTAAAACTTTAGACTCCAGGAATGTGTAAGAAGAAATATATTCAAAATGACTTTGAATGAAAGAATTTTTCAGCCCCGGTCGCATAAAGCTCATAAATGTGTGTTGTGGGAAGAATGACCAGAGCAAAAGAAGTGTTGCATAAGGGCACAGAGGGAGCACCCTACCCTTATTACCAGGCTTAAAGCTGTATGGGCAGCCAGTTCTACCAACCACACAAAGATGACTCATGTCCAACTCTTTCCTCGTGGTATCCCTAACAAACACAGGTAAGGGCTCCATTTCATTACAAAAAAACATTTATCTCTTGCAACGTGGAACCCCAGAAAAGCACCCCCTAAGCCTTGGAATGGGCAAGGTGCTTATGTCAGGGCAAAGCAAAGAGATGCGTTTGAATTTACAGTAGAAGCTTTTCAAGTCTGCTTTACCAGGTTCTTTCTTTTCTTAAAACAAATTTCCACTTCAAAGCCACAACTCCATGATTCACTTAAGAAGTCAGAGCATTTCAGTGTTTTGTCTCCGTGGGCAGAACAAAATGTTTGAGATCGACTGAATTGCATAGTTCCCTTTAGAGTCTTAAACTTCTTGTTAAAGTGTCTTCAGTAGGCTTAAAATCCTTCATTATGCAGCGAGCTCATTTTCTTTTTAAGACATGTCCTCATGAATATAAGCTATTGCTGCATATTGTGCTTTTTTTCCCCTTGGTCATCACAAAGGTTAGCTCTGGATATCTCTCAGAATCCTTCTTATCCTATTTCTTGCTGCTTGGCAAACTTGCTTGGAAGATTTTTTTTTTTTTTTTTTTTTTTTTCTTTTCTGGAGTGAAACAAGGTTGCCAGAATTACATTTAATTTACACTTCACACTGAGAAAGCCTTTGCCAGAGATGTGAGTTAAAACAGCACCCCTGTTGCAAGGGTCCCTGCTAGCACTGATCTAATCAGTGATCTGTCAACTTTGTATTATAGACACTGTCTGTGAGCCGTTTAAGTATGTCTCTTTTAATTTGCACCACTCTCAAAACAGGCATCACATTCTTGGGCCAGATGCTAATTTTTTGTTAAAAAAAAAAAAAAAAAAACACCCTAAAGAAATCAGTTTTGCTGGGTTTAAATTTGAAATACTCAGTAAAAAAGTCCTGTATTTAAAAAACATTTGCAACACCTCTAATTGAAAAAAAAAATCTATTTTGGATTGAGCCAAGAGAAGTTGATTTACTGGAAGCTACAGAAATAAATTGCACATAGCTCCACTCCCAGTTCAAGAATAAATACAGTCTGGTACCTTTGCAGATCTTGAAAATACAGTCTACCTATTAATAAAAATCTGTAGCCTTATCTCCATAGGACATTAAAGTCAATTAACTAAAGAAGTGAATTTATAGTGTGTTCAGGCTTTGGTGTGATGTCATTACTCACAGATGAAATGGTTTGAATCCAGTTTCAGTTAATTCACCTTAAAATATGGCTTTATTTCTGACTGGCAGCACTCAAATAGAGGTTTAACTAAAGTAGTTTATTTTTCCCTGCACTTTCCTGCTTTTGTCTCTAGTACTAGACAGGACCAAAGCAGAGCTACCACCAAATTAACCATTAATTCAACCAGCTGCCATTCATAAGCAATACATTATCTGGCTTAACTGTAGGTTTTAAAGGTTTATGCTGCTTGGAGGTTTGCAGTCACCATGACTTGGTAAAGGCTTTATCAGCCATTGTTCAGTAAGGCCAGATGATGGTAAAACTCCACTAAAATACATGCCTGGTACTGAAGCATATGCTGGAGTCATACTGTGTGATGTCTACCTCCTTGAGAGTCTCAAAAAACCCCAATGTGCTAGCTCAGTTGCAAATATTTACTTAAATTATATTTCTATCTTGTTCTGCGAGACTTTAGCCGTGCAGCTCCTATTAATGCAAGCTGAATCCACTCATCCCATGCAAATGTATGTGCATAGAGCTAGTGCAGGAACTTCAAGAAGGTAATTATTTTGCAGATGCATGAGGAATCAAAATAAATGTTCTTGCTAGACTAGCAGAGCCTGTCTGGGTCTCTTCTACACTCTAATATTTGACTTTAATTTAAATACACACCTTTCGTTTGCTGAGAGTGGGGGCTTTTCTCAGGCCGTTGCAGCAGAGTTGCCGTCAGCCCGCACTAGTTCAAGGCCCACGTGCCATGCATTAGTCATGAGTCAATCCACGGAGCCCACTTTCATCTGGAAAGGGAGGCTCTTCACAGCCACAGCAGCACACACCATAGCTCACTTCTCTGGGTAACAATCAAGGTTTGCTCTATATTTGCAGACTGATCTGGTAAATTGTATTACTCCTCCTACATAGGGGAGCCTACTCTTTTTCCCCAGTTTGTGGCATGAAAGCAGCCTGGTTCTCCTGTCTGTTCCTCTAGCAAGTTCCTGCTCTTACAGAAGTTCAGACCAGGTGAAAGCTACTACAGGTCAAACTGGGCTAGGCATGTGGCATTTGTAGGATGTTCGTAAAGACCTTGTCTTTTTCACTGCCTTGTGGAAATATTCAAGAAGTTAGGTAAGCAAACATGGCTGTGATCACATGTATTCTACAATTACAAACATGACAGGGTTTATAGTGAGAAGCAACACATTTTATTAGATCAACAAACAGCACTGGAAAGAACAGATGCAATTTGGGGCATATAAACACTTTTCTGGGTCTGAAATAGAAGCAGCTGTATTCGGATGAAGAACAGTCATGCTGAGGCAGTAGTTTCACAAGGTTTCTTTTGTCAACAGCGCCAATAAACACATTTAAAAGATTATTGTAAACCCAATTATATTTTGCCATCTGGCTCAGCCCCTTAAACATGTGAACCAGCACAACCATGCAGAGTGTGTGGGAACAAGGCAGTGGAGTGGGAAAGCCAGAGAGACGAAGCAATGTCTGGAGGTTGCTGAAGTGTCTCTGCTCAATCCCTGTAAGAAATGCTCAAAAATTCTACCTTCTGTATATTGATGAATTACTTTATAGCAAATGTTTAGTTCTTGCCAAGAAGACAAGGGAGTGGTGTGACGATACCAACCCTGATGGACAGGAGAAGAGTAGAGAATTGTTTTGTCTGTGTTGAGGTGAGGAATGAAGATGATACCTGATGATCATTACATGACTAAACCTGAGGACAGTGATATAGTTTCAGTTGATCTGTGTGCCATGTGTGACTGAACCTAAATTTAAGCCTGCCCAAGCTTGTTGGCTGGGACTTCTGAAATAATCTATGAGTTAGGTGTCCTCTTCTTTTCAAATTAATTTCCTTTAAGGATAGATATCAAAATATCTCATGCAAATTGCGGACACTGGCTCTTACATGCCAGTGAAGCTGAAGCAATGCAATGCTGTGGCTACCACATCTGCTGGGAAATTCTTGGATGTGGGGTTTTTTAAAAGGTTAAAGGGCTCTCCTCTGTCTCTTTCAAACCTATTCTCAGGTATCACACAAGACAAGCCTCTTACCATACAGCACTAATGCTGTATTGTACACCCCCATGGGAACTGTGAAGAAATACAGACTGAACCATTTTTCATCATAAGCAGATGTGGCCTCTGGCTGGGTTATTGAATGAGGATTCAGGAATCCAACCTGCAGCTCCCAACTGTAGTCCCAACATCTTGTGTGCTTCATTTAAAAACTCGACGTAAAACCTTCCCCATGTTTAGGATACTGGGAAACATGTAAGCTATGAAGGAGATGGAAGTATAAGCAGGTTAAAAATTAAAGAGGAAAAGAAAACCCAAAGGAAAAGCTACTAAATCTCAGGTAAGACCCATCCAAATCTAGAAACAAAGGAAACGTAAAAACCTTACGCACAAAGTAAATGTCAGAGTGAGCACAGCTAACGCTGGTCTGAGACTGCCTGTTGATTTAGAATACCCACCCCAAAGCTAAAAAACGTCCACATGAATGTTCCAAAAACCAAGAGATAATGTATTTCTAGTTGAAACCTTTCCCATTCACATGGGCATGGGCTGCTGACACACAATGTCATAAACTACCAGCTGCAGTTCTGGGGAGTGACACGGTCTCCACGCTTTCTCTGCCACCCTTCACGGAAAATGCTTGCTGAAGAGGTGCCAGCAGTTCAGATGCAATCTGAGCAGCAGCAAACGTGCACTGCTTGCCAGCTTGCAAACAGAGCAGGCTCTCAGACCATTATCTTTATTTCAGCTGGCCAAATAAATCAGAACTAGACACCAGGGGGTAAATTTTCAGCACTGTGTGTAATGGGTTTGAAGTTGGAAAGTCCACGACCGTTAACCACAGTTGCATGTCTACCTCACTGAGCTTGTGCTGAAAATTTCCTCCAATAATAAACATCAAATCCCACAGCCATTTACTCAGCAAAATCCCCACTGGTTTTAGTAGGAGCTGCACCTAAGGGACTCTTACAGCACTAGGCAGAATAAGGTAAATTAAGTGAAACTTTAAGCGGTTGGCATATGTCCATTCCTAACCTAGCACATCTCCACCTGCCACAAATGGCAACTTTGCCTTTGTTGCTGAAGCAAATAAATAAATCTGTCTGGTGCTAAATTCTCACCACCTCTTCTGTCATAGACAGAAAAAACGTCCACATAGCCAAGAGGTGAGTCAGTCTTCTCCTTTGGAGCTCATTGTCTTGGTATCCTGTAAATTGTCTCCTATTACCCTTAGTTTTATGCCCTCATAAAGTGTTAGATCATTCCACTCTGCTGCTGTCTGTTTGGGCTCTTTAAGGCTCTTCAATAGCCGAGATGTTCTCCTGGGCAAAGCGAGTGCTTTAGCGAGGGCTGCCACAGTGTTTAGCACTGCAGTTACTGCTGCCAGCAATGCTTTTTCACTGTATTATAAATCTGAGCTGGTGTCATGCCTTGTTCTTCAGCAAGTATTTTTCAACTTAGCCTGAAATCCACCAATACAGCAGTGTTCCTGGAAGTTCTTAATCTTGCAAATTGGCCAAATGGTCGTTATTCTAGAATGGGTATTTTCAGTAGGGAATGCTGGGAACAGAGCTGAAAATCCCCACCCCCCCTCTCCCCATCCTTTTTTCCCCATCCACATTTGTCCTGGTAGAATCCATTCATCAGAATACAGTCTGGAGCTATAGGAGGGGTTTTGCCTAATTCAGATCTGCTAAGTAATGCTTCAGCCAGGTCTGCTGTACAAGTGCATCTGTACAGAGACTGGATAATCATCTCAAGTCATAGATTCATAGAACACTTTGGGTTGGAAGGGACCTTTAAAGATCATCTAGTCCAACCCCTCTGACAGTGCTCAGTGACATGACTCCCTCCTTGGTCCTATTTTATTTATAGCACTGCAGGCAGAAAATTAAGCACTGGCACACACACACACACACACACACACACAGAGTGTTACATACAGGATGGGAGAGGTCCAGGTCCTTTTCCTCAGATTTGCACATCAGAGTGTATGATACAGTTTTCTGAGGTTGTGTGGAATTGATTAATGCTCCAGGCAAAGCCACTGACTTTTAAACTAAATAGATCAGGATAAAATGTAGCCTGCTGATATCACCGTTGGATGTTTTAATGAAGGCTAAGACAGACTGTAAAGCTAATTTTAAACGGAGCATTTAGATTCTGAGAAATACTCTAATAATGTGTTATATTCTAAAATCAGAAGCCCTGGGCATGTATCTGGACCGTGTCAATGCTGTAAGCTTACCTTTTATTGGAGGTGACGGGTATCCTCCAGCCTTTGATCTGGCTAAGCTCTGTATCAGAGATCTCTATCTGCAGCGGGAGCCTTGGAACCCAGACCGTCACTTCTAATTGGGTGGTAAAATGCTGGTAAGTGAAGTTAACAATAGTATCCACTTTGCTTTTCATTTCCTTGCCATTAACGAAGATGGAGTCACAGCTGTCAGAAACCTTAAAAAAAAAATAAAAATAAAAAAAATTAATTGGGAAATGAATAAAAGTTCCCAAGGAAGCACAGGGAATGAAACATCAGTCCAAAGACAACACTGATAATGTGAGTCATGCATATTGCATTTTCAGTTTTCTAATTAGTAGCAAACAGTGATAAATGGACCCCAGGGAAACAGTTCTGCTTTCCTCAATGGATACTGCTCAAACTACAAAAATAATTTAATGATGTTATATAACCTATGTTAATCTTTTATACTAGGCAAATTAAACTCTTCATGAATCAAACTCCTTGTGCATCAAAGTTTATGTTTACAACTTGCTTAAAGAACCTGGAAAAAATGGGGCCATATGTTAGTAAGAAAAAGACTGACTCAGAACCATAAAACAGAACCCGTTCCTTTTTCCTTGAGCACTGTAATACTGAAAGACAGAGATCCCCTTATGGCTCATGAGCAGAAGTGCAGCAGACGCATTAATTTTTAGAACTTCTCAGTAATTGTTTTAGCAAAATGTATTCATAGTTGCTTTGTGTCATTATATGAAATTACTGCCAAAACTAGTATGTGGGTTCTGTACTACAACTTACCCGCCCTCTTGGTCTCAGGGATCCTTTGGCAGAAAATGAAGGTTCTGAGCAAAGACCTATTTATGTAACACACGTGAAATATCAACACATTTCACCTGCATCCTCGAAAGACAGAACTCCTTTGTAAGGTATGTTTCTTTTATATATTTATGACTGTGTGTGTATACTTTCAGATTTTATATATATATATATATGCAGATATTTAGGTTACTGTGTAACATGTTTCTATATGTGTATATACATGTATGTACGTGTACACAAGTACTTGTGTATATACATGTTCCGTATCTATATACAGGTTTGCATTCTGCTTTGAAGCAAGAAGGAGGTGATAGTCTCCAACAAAGTCCAGGAACTGAAGCTTTAATCTTTTAAAACCATGGCTTATGAGATGTAGTTGTGTTCCTGGAATGGACTTTGTTCTCTTGTCAGGACTGTTCTGTGTCATGTTGTCTAACGCACTAGCACTCAGTAACTGCACTAAACCAGAATTTAACCACTGGCTTAGCCAGAATCCCTTCAGATCTGAGATAACTCATGTAGACTTCAGTGGGGAATGTGCTGAAACAGGTTGTTCTGCAAACATAGCTCAAGTCTTTTCTGATATTAACAGGAATTAGGGGTTATTGAGCCAAGAAAAAAATAGAGAAATTGTGTAGCAGCCTCTTGGTTTTTAATTCTCAAAGGCATGACTTTAAGTTTGTTATGCTTTAAATCTCAGATGAACATCACTTTTCCTTTGAGCTCTAATGCAGTATATTGTTGTTAGATGGACACTACCTGAGTTCTGCTATCCTACAGAACACATTTAAATAACAAAATTTTCACTAAATGGCTCTCATAATGCTTTTAAGATTCATAGGCAACCAGCTACTTGAGAAGCAAAAGAACACAAGCAACCTTTATGCAGGTCATTCAGTCATAAATTTTATTTCCAGAATTATTGTGACAACACTGAAAATTATGGCAACTCTCCAGCCAAGCATGGAAGGAGAAACACTTGGGGAACATTGTGCCAGTTGATCTGTTGGTCTTCTATCCTCTGAACATCAACCATATCAAATGACTGTTTCACACATAGTGAGACCATGCAGCCAAATTTTTCAGACTGTCCCTTTTATAACATCACTGTACAACTAAGGTCATTCTCCTGGTTATCATTAGGTAACAGCTTTGCTACAAATATTGCCAAGTGCCTTGAGATTGCTGATAGAAAAGCTCACTGTCTGATGTTTTTCTCTCCATATGCAATACCCATATATAAACTAAAAGAGCTCCACTTCCACATTTGCCATTTTCAAGTCAGCTTCTCAGATCCTGATCAATGTACTGAAACTATAATCAACTGGATTTTTTACAAAGGGACTAAGCCAGTTTGAGAGGGATGGGGCGCAGGAAACTAAGCCGTAAGAGAATACCCCTTACACATAAATGCTTAATGACTGCAAGAATTAAAAGAAAAATAAAGCTAGTTATCTGATAAAGAGCTTAAAATGGACTCTAGGCTCAGGAGTACCACAAATGAGATGGAGCATACTCTGAATCTTTGTTTCCCCCTCATAATGTGTCACAAGTGTCTCTGGAAAAGTTTAAGCACATTAAGCAAGCCCATTAATTGAATGAGCAGTTGAGAATCTAAACCATAAAGCCTACATCTAGGGAGTTTGGTGAGAATTAATACAAGACAGAAATAATTAAGAAAACTCAAAGAGGGAGGGATAAACATCAAGACCGGATCTAGGGAATAAGTAATATCTGACATGACAGTGGCTAATATTTTAGAGTCTCTTCTTGCTGCTTAAAATGTTCTTGTCTTCTTGTCAGCAGGCAAGAAAGGTACTAAATTAGGGGACTGAAAGATGAACTTTAATTGTAGCTGTAAAAATATCAGGCTAGGCTTACAAATTTCACAGATTATATGTCTAGACAGAGCAATTCAGACATTTATACACTGACCAAGGGGTAAGTATAAATCAGTTATATATAACAATGCTATCGAAGTTCACCCAGTGGCCTTGCCTAGATTTCAGAGCTCGTGTTTCTACTTAAGTGAATCTTCCAGAAAACAACACAGACTTGATAAGAAAACTTGGAGAGATATTGTTATTGCTGTTACAGTTCTCTATCTAGAATGGGGGTTTACTCTATTAAGTAGGAAAATCAGAAAGCACTCAGGTTCACCAGGGGGCAAGGCAGAGTTACATTAGCAGGTGACTTACACACAATTTTTCTGAGCTGCTGGTTCTGAGGGAACAAAGAAGGAAACTGCTGTTAAATCTCTCCTGCAAACACTACCCAGTTAGAAGACACAGCAAAAACTTTGAATGCCACCCTCTCATCCAAAATGCACAGAGCATGCCTGTTTAAAACAGTGTGTCACCATCCATTCTCAACTGCCTGACAAAATCAGAAAGTGCTATTTGAGAGTTTGCATCCAGGCGGGCAGGCCAGCCAGCCATGTGCTCTGGTATGCAGGGCAAGAGAAAGAGAGCTGCAATTAACCTCTCCGGGCTTTGAAGCAGGTGGTTGGCTCCAATCCCCACAAGTAATTGCAAAAAGCACAATTTGCCCTCTACAGCCTGTCACAGCCTCCTCGCTTTAGACTAATCCAGTACAAAAGTAGCTAGCAGCCCAAAAGAGTAATTGGGAACCATTCGATGTTCAGGTCAGTAAAGGTTTAGACACCCTTTGGGTGAACTGGTAGAAATGGAAGGAATGTGAACTGACAAGAAACCATGTAATGCCCGCTGCAGGGTTCATCTCTGGGTGCCAGTGTGATTCCAAAGCTCATACCTTACGCTCAGCTTGCCGGTCATTTTGTAAGGTGACTGAATGAGATAGGTGTAACAGAAAACACTCACAGGCCTTGTGGCTCTTAAGCACTCAGGAGTTTTTTGGTTAAACAAGACTTCATTGCTGAAAGCCTGCTTGGCACAATCATTCTCCCCCCACCCCCTCTCACCCCATCACTCTCTTGTGTGGGAGGAGAGAGTAAAGTGGCTTCGGGTGAGGCATACCATGGACATCTCCAGTCAGCAGAGCTTCACCTCTTTTCCAGACCACATCTCATCTCCACTTTCATCTTTTTTTTTTTTTTTTGCCCTTCTCACTGATATTTACGTGAATGGTGTGTGCACACAGAGTTGTGTATGACCATGTGTTTAAGTTATGTCAGTGTGATGTAAGGGTGTAGAGGGCCAAACTGCCCTGTGGCACTATTCAGCTGTGAATTTTGGACACACAATACCCAAAAGGATGGTGGTATTTTTATAACCCATTTATAGAAGTGGAAACTGAGGCGCACACAGGGTGTCTCAGAACTGGTTCTAACACAGAGTCTTTTCAGCTGAGAGCTATAGCACTATCTAGGCAGTAAGGGCCCCAAATTTAAATTTGATGTTCAAATTCAGCCTTGAAAATAAGTCCTTTGAAAAGGGTCTTCACTGGTACTTCAGCAGGACTGGCCTTTACAGGAGGAGTTTTTTGCCTGGAGTCAAGATCTACCAGCATTTAACTTAAGTTTTCTGGGACAGATGTGCAGACTTCTTCAGTTTTGTAACCCTGGTTTTTCAACAGCAAACCTCAACCTTATTCCAGTCCCTGCCTGAGCCAATGCTATTGCTGATGTCCAGCATACAAGGCAGAGCCCAGAATGTGATCTGGCTGAAGCCACCGACATCCTCTGCAAACAGGCCAACCCACCACGGGTCTCAGGAGCCAGAGCTCTTGTGGAAGAAGAGGTGGGAATGACAGACTGGCAAACTGCACACAGCTAGAGAAGGTCAGAGCACGGCGCTGCTTTGCACTGAATGTGTAAGGGATGCAAAGCTTTATTACTGGGGCTGAGGCTATAAAGACAATAATTGTAACAAGGTTTTTAAAGTGAATGGTACAGAACGTAAATGGCTCACTCTCGTAATAATCTTAAAACTGTAATTTTGTGGTATTTCCTGAATGCCGCCTTTTCTACCTTTTCTGTGGCATTGTGCCTGGCATTGTCTTCTTAGCTCATTAGGAAGGACTTGCTGAGCTACTTCAAACCTTTGCGGATTGTGTTTTTCTTCTGCCTTTTGCATCTTTTTATATGACCACAGCATGGCTGTACGTGGGGGTGTTTTTTTAGGTTTGGATAATTTTGTACTTATTTTTATAATTGCTACGTGTATGCTTTAAAAGCTTCCTCAGCCTGAAGAATCTGGCTTAGTGTTTGAGTAACAGTTGAAGACAAAAAGAAGGATTATTCTTCCTAGCCTCTTCTTTCAAACAGCTACTCACCTCTGTGCCTTCCCTGGCTCCTGTCCCTTTGTGCACTATGCACTTGCCTGAAGCCAGTGCTGGAGTCTCTCCCAAACCAACAAAGGGATAGAAAGATTCACCTCAAGTTTTGAGACAAACAAATAAAAGGGTTTTCCCAAACCCTGTTCAGCTATGAAATGCTGGGTTTGTATCATTTCAGGCTTACACCTGACAGTAGTCAGCCTAGAAAAATGTCAGACTTCTTGTTTTGGCTGTAGTTGTATGTTATGCCATGACATGTTAATTATTCTAGAGCACAGTATTTGCCCATATGCACGTTAACAAAAAAAGTAGAAGTTTTCTTAAGATTGTATTTCCCTTTTAAAAATGTAACTAACTGGCCAAGGTTGAATAACAGCTCTGCCCCGGAACAACATACTGTCTCTTTTCAGGCTTGTGTGGCAGAGACAGTCCAGTGCCACCCCGTGCCACTAACTGCTTGCAAACCTCTGCAAAGCACTTCAGGGCCAAGCTGTGAGACTCGTGTTTCCCCTGTAGCAGTGGCAGCACTGCTGTGTGGGACTGCTGCCGTCGGAAGTCGTGGTGTCCACCAGGACCCGCCGAGGTGAGAGGCACTCCTGTGTTGTGCCTACCAAAGCACTGTATGTGGCCTGCTAAATTTAACAATGCTTTTATTCCAACCTCTTCCTTAAGTAGGGATTTTTCTATGCAGTTAATTCTGACAACAGTTCTGCTTTCCCTGGCCCAGCTAATTATGTGTACTGGGGTCTGCAGATATTGTCTCCAAGCAATTTGAGGCAAATGGTAGATTAAGAATATGCAGAGGAAAGGATGGCAAATGACATGATGCTGAAATCGAAACTAATGAAAACAGAAGTTTTATTTCCTTTTAGACATGTGCAGAATAGTCTTGGAAGTGTCATTTTTGAAACCATCTTTTCACGTTAATTTGGGGTTTTTTGGCAAATCAGTTCTCCAAGCACTATTCTCTGGAATAGCTGCTGTAGTTTCAGCTGTAAGTGTTGGCTAGAGGAACCCCTCGAGATATATTCTAAGGTTTGTTTCCTACTTAGAAACAATAGCAAGAGTTTAAGTCAAGTATTCCCCATCCCATGTGTTCCATATGTGTTTGCTTTTCAACTTACCAGTTAAGAATAATGTTACATGGAAACAGTACACAAACTGCATGATTACTGCTTGTATTACAACATCTGCAAAGAAAAGCACATACTTCTACACTGAAACAAGAGGAATCTGCAATCCCGTTGTTTGGGAAAATGTGAATTAGGACAGGAAGGTTTGTTCAGCCCCCTCAGCACTGTGGTATCCTGTAACAACAGGCCAGTCACATCATCTGTCAGCAAGAATATTGTTGTGTTTGGGTTTGTTATTTTCAGACACACGTGCTCTTCTTTTAATTATGAAACTCTTCATCTTACACTGCTAAGTCAATCCAGTTGAATTAGGAGGAGGATGATCAAGCATCAAAAGACACAGTTTCAGAGGTTAGTAGGCTTTTAACCAGGTAGGTGGAGACTTACAACATCACACAAATCCATTGGGAAATCCAGGCCCACTTTGAAATGATTACTTTGTAATGGTCATTCTTCCCAGTTTTACTGTTCTACAGGACTAAAGTGGGAGATTCAAAAGTCACTTCTGGACTTCAAGTTTCTCCTGTTGGAGATAGAAGCACAATCTCACAACAACTTGCTTCGAAAGCAAGGAGTTATTAGGAGACCAAGGGAGCTTGCTTACGAACTCAGCTCAACCCAGAGCCCGAGCCCCTACAATTAGCAGCACAAAGAAGATTACAGACTCAAGTAATAACAGTATCCATAACTGTGCTGGCCAGACTGGGCCTGTCCTGAAGAGTACTCATGGCAGTGGTCCAAACTACAAACCATAATTTATATTCAGGTCTGAAATGTAATGACAAGGAGTTAGCAAGACAGAAAGGAAAACCTTTTGTCCAGGGAAGCAGAGACTTGGAAAACTGGATGATAAATTCAAGTGCTGTGTGTTGGAGAGACCAGAAAAACATGATGGTCTGAGCAATAGGCTTGTGGAGGGGATTATCAGTTACTCAGATGCACAGAGCTCCACGTGGACAACATGAGACCATCTCACTAGCAGCCCGGCAGCAAGCAGCACAATAGAATTAGTAATCCCCTATTGTTTTATTGAAGAAGCCTCTGTTCATTTTCTCTGTAGATGTCACTATTTAACACTGCTGATGAAGAGAAGCAGGATATTGAGGAGGAGGGAGATGAGACTAGGGATAGCTTGTAATGATGTCAATGGGTATTTGAAGTTTTAGAGTGTTTTTACCTTTTAACCCTCATTGAAATGCACTGAACTAGAGGGAAGGACAGCATGGAAGACATTAACATTTTGGTTTAACAATAGAGACAATTGCTGTGGCTTAGAAAAGGTGCAACGATCCATGAATGTACAATGAGAATTTAAAAACCTGCTGCACTGAATGAAGTGTGCACTATTCAAAAACTGTTGATCTATGCAAAATTATTAAACAACACATGAGATCTGCCAGGATTTCAGTCCCAGGTGCAGAGCAGCTGCTCTCATTCACTTTCCGGCATGCTGGGCAGGGGCGTTCCTGCTGGAGATGATAAGTTTGGCGGATGCACAGGTTGAAAGGGGAGGACCAAAGAAGGTGAGTGTGCTTTCAGACTCCAGCCTGCTGCTCAGCCTGACTTAATTCAGGCTCGGTAATAACTGCTGTGCAGTCACGGCAGTGGTGCAGCTGCTGGGAAGGGCAGATGCTCTGGCGTTTTGTTCTTATTGATTATGTAGAGTGAATACTGAAAGTGATTGGGGGGGCAGCTAATAGCAGTACACAGTGGCTGCCAAAATGTTCTCTGCTCCATGTACCAAGTTCCTTTATGAATCAGCTGAGCTTTTAATAGCATTTTTTCTACAAAATCAAGCTGAGGAATTCTGTCAGAATTAAAAGTTGCCATTTCTACTCTCATCATTGATTTATAGAATCACAGAATGATAGAATAGTTTTGGTTGGAAGAGACCTCTAAGATCAACAAAGCCAACCATTAACCCAGCTCTGCAGGTCACCACGAAACCATGCCCCTCAGCACCACATCTACACATCTTTAAATCCCTCCAGGGATGGTGACTCCACCACTTCCCTAGGCAGCCTGGGTCAGGGCTCGACAACCCTTTCAGGGAAGAAATTTTTCCAAACATCCAACCCAAACCTCCCCTGACACAACTTGAGGCCATTTCTTCTTCTCCTGCCAATCTATCATTACCATCCGCAGATGAAGAAAGAGAGATCATCTCCACTAGGTCAAATCAATGGCCATATTAAGATGCTGGTGTCTTTGGAAGATAAGAGTGCCTTTGTTCACAGTAGCTGGAATAGATGGTGGGTGGTCCATCAGGAACTTCAGCTCCCCAGCACAAGAAGAAATGATGCTTGATACCAATAACTAAAAGATAGCGGTAGTTGTGTTGCTAGTGGTCTTAGCACAGGCTTTTCTACAGTCAGTTAGGAAACAAGATGGGATTCTGATGTGTGAAGGAGAAAAATAGGATGTAACTGGTAGAGGCTACAGCATGCCTTTTCTAGGTTTGATCCAACCCTCAGTGAAGTAAAGGGGAGACTTTCTACTGATTTACTGGCCTCAGACTAGGAGTTTAAAAGGACATGAGGACTTCACTGTCTATTGTGATTCAATGTCAGGCAGTTGTAACATAAGCTTGGAATAGGGAGATTTTTAGGCAGTGTTTTTTCAGAGGCTGAATTTCTTTGGTATATCATACTTGAAGTTGTTTGGACAAACTGCAATTACCTCTAGCAATAGAGCAGCAGTTCCACTGCCAAGATGCAGAAGAGCAGGTGTACATGAAACAACTCACGTGGTTCAAACTCATTGAAATCTCATCACAGTTTGTGTCTGGGGCAAGCTTCTGGAACAGGCCTTCTTTGTTTTTCATTCAACCACTACTTTTGTTGATAAAGAGAACACATGGACCAGAGCTCAGAGCAGGATCTCCTTCTTCCTTGTCCATTTGCAATCAAAATTATGCCAGTCCCATTCTTGCTCCATGAGCTTCTGTTCCTTTCAAGCAATCTAGTATGAGACTCAGCATGGCTTTTACCTGCCTTGTCACCATTGAAGCAGTATCTCTCCTGGGCTAACATCCTTCCCAGACAGGCAGGCTTATGTCTAGACACACATCTTCATTCTTTGCACTGAAATAAAGGATCTCACACCACACAAATTCTAAGCACACAATTGTCTGAGGTGGCTTTTGCTTAAGTGTTTGATCCTTCAACTTCTTCAGATTAGGCATAACCAACACTTGCTAGTTTAAGTAAACATCCACGTGCTTCGTACTCATCAGCTGGTATCCCAGAAGGGCTTAAGAGTTGTTTATCTGGTGAAATCCCAACATATGGTGCCAGCTCTTTCTTACACCAATTCTAATTGCAAACACTGAACCTGTTCTGTAAAAACTGTTAATTACATGAAACTAACACATATGTTTGAGCTATAAGCTAAGGTGGTTGCTTTTCTCTCCTGCACCCCCACTTGAATTACTCATACTATGGGGTTATAGGCTGACAATAATTTATACATCATTGAGAAAAGTAAGAGGGGAGAATTCAGGCAGATGGAACATACTGCACTTCCACTGAAGTTCTTTGTAAAATAATGGGCTTTAGAAGTAATCTTCTGTGTACTAAGTAAACTTAATGTTCACGATTCATGACTATAATCCCCATGACTGAAATTTAAGATCTAAGGCTCCATGAAATTAAAAGAAAAAGAAACAATTACATGCGTATTCATTCCATTTCATGTATTGCGTCTCTTTCAATTTTTCCAGTGAAATTTTAACAGGGAAAATACAGATTTCTAAAGAATGTGTACTTGAAAAAAAAACCCCAGCAGGTCAGCTGTAACTGCTGAAGCTAACCAGCTCTTCTGTGCCTGCTAGTTTCTCAAAGTTCCTGGAGAATGCAAGTCACCTTCACATTTCCTCATCTCCCACAAATATTTCATAAATGCTACAGCACAGTGCACAAGAAGCTCAAGGATTCTAACTGTGTCCAGCCCTCATGTAGGACCCTGGCCACTCAGCCCTTCCCAGCTACAGAGAAACACTGTGGAATAAGTAGGAGGATGCTCACAACATGCACATGAAGTCCTTGTGCTGTTCTTGGACTACTATGGAGAGGAAAGGAGCCCTATATGCTGCTTCTCCCAACGAAGGACAACTGCACTGCTTCCCTGGGAATGAAATTTGAATATAAAGCAGCTACAACAGCACCACGAAGCCACAAGCCCAGAATAAGACTGGACAGCCAAGTAATAAAGCTTTTGAGCTTAACATAAGTGTTAAGTCAGGAACGTTATCCGCACTGATCTAGCTTTTTGTCTTGTCCCAGTAATGAAAAGATGCACCACACTTATCCTGAAGGATCAATAGGAAACCTGTAGAAATGTCCAAAGAGCTTTTAAATACAAAGCAGTATGCTTTTATTTTGTAAAGAAAACTGTGGTCCTGTGCCTAGATACTAGTGCATCAACAGTCAGAAGTCTTCCCAGCTAGTTTTTAGTCTCTGAGCAACAAATAATTCATTAATTAGTAAAAAAAGGAAAAAGGGACATTCAGACAGCAAACAGCCAAAAAAAGCAGGCCTCAAACTGCATTCATTCAGCCAAGTGTTTCAATAAAATTATTTGGAGAGAATGTCAAGAGCCTTTACCTAAAGAAATTACCCTCTCTTGTCTTACGAGACTAGACTATACCAGGCTGTTTTATTCATCTAATATACGATGGTGCAGAAGCTCAGCATTCAGAGAGTGTTCCCTGGTCAGGAAATGGAAACAGCCAAGAGACATAGATGGATGTAATTCAAGGAACCAAGTTTAGCTATATCCAAAGTATACAAAGCTGGTGCAAGTTCCTCGCATATACAACATGGTCAAACAATTTCTAGACATCATGCTATCAAACAGCTACTGCACCACATGAACTACAGTCCTGCTAATGCTTGTGATTTTAGGACAACACTCAAAATATTTGGTGCTTTCTATGAAAATTCCCATTCCTGGGGTCATGTCAGTCTGTGAAAAACAAAACCTAATTTTAAAATTAAAAAAACCATCCAGCTGTACTGAATACTACAAACAGTTTAAAACTGTGTACTGCTGTGTCAACCCAGAAGGGCAGTATTTTAACTATAATAGTCCTATATATTGTGCATAGGAAAAAAACCCCACTTTTAAAATGGTGACAGTATTGTGACAACACAGAGGGCTTCATCTACAGCAAAGATGACACTAAAAGTATTCATAGGCTACAGAGGAACAGATGGTAAAAAGGGGAGTTCTGCTCTTTCCCATCATCTCCATTCCTGTCCCAGATGTCCCAGCCCCCACACTAGCCTGGCTCTGCTGTGTCCTCTCTATGGTCCTGCAGACAGGTACTTGCAGGGAGTACTCTTGGCCAGTCACTCAGGGAAATGGGAAGGTCCTTTGGATGAATGCACTGGAAAAAAAAGTCTCAGTGTATAAAAATACAGGTAGATTTCCATTCAAGAGCATAGTCTCAGGGCTCTTGAAATTGTCAGGATGTGATTGAATGACACATCAAATCTTTTCCAAGAAAATATTTCATCTCTAATGTCTGAATGACACAATCATAAGACACAGATTAACTCCTTAAGGCAAAGTGCTGGATATGCTGCTGTAGAGAAACAGGTCTGAGCCTGTGCTGAAGATGGCATGTTTCAGTTGTGACACAGCCTCCACTGAGAAGCTTAAAAATCTGCATATAAATTCAAAGGAATTACTATACCATACATACATAAGAGGCACCTCAGTCAACTGGAATCCCTTGGAAATAGGCCCCTATATAACCCACCGTTTCTGATGGCTGTACGCCTACAACTCTTCCTACTCCTAGCTGAGGTTTCCTGCCAGCCCAGGGGAGGAGAAATCCAAGGTAAAAACATCGGATGCTTGAGGGTGGAGGGAATTCCCTCTGCAGGATCAGTGGCAACTGAGGGTGCCTTGGGGCAAAGCTCCCCTTTTGTTACCTACACAGGGACAGCAGTTGTGCTGCTTCTGAGTCACAGGGGGTTTTACCGATAGCTCATGAGTTACCAGAATGAAAATCTGATCTCTTCACAGCAGCAGCTGCCTCTGTGTTCTCCACTTGGAACAGGAGAGGAGTGAATTGTCCCTCTGGTGCAGGAAGAATCAGGGAGTGGAACGGAACAGATCCTGCAGGAGCAGCCCCGCTCGGGGAGAACGTTCAGGGTGGTCTGCTCTGTTGCTGTCTGTTGTTTGACTTTTATTGTGTCAATAAATCCAAACTCCAACAAGGGGGAAAGCAGCACATCTTAGAGTGTATGTGCAGAGCAGAAAAAAGAAAATGCCTGCTGCAATTATAATACAAATGTTTGATATACTGATGATGGAAATGTTCTTCACTGCCACGCACCAATGGTGTATGTGCTCTCTATCTAAAGGGTCTGCAGGACCAAGGGGCCACTGGCATCTCCTGCCAACACCTCCCACCTATTTTTCCTCTTTCATTAGCATGATGGAGCTTTTGATCTTTAAGTGCCTCCCACCGTGGGCAGAGGATGGCGTTAAGGCAGTGGCATCACCAAGGATGACAGCTTTCCCTACACGCTACTACCCAAACATGCAGCTCAGCCCCACATGACACATACCTGCCACAAGTCACCGAACAGCATTCATATATCTCTAGAGGTTCTCTGCTAGTCATCTCAATGTATTTTACAAAGAGAATTAACTGTTATAATCCTCCTTTTTACTGAGAAGGGAACACAGCTTGTTAAAACCCTCAAAGAGTAGAGGAACCCTGAAAACACAAGGTACGTGTTGGCCAGGTCCAAAGCTCCCAGATATCACAGCAGAAAGATTGTGCTGGAGGCTGCAGACCTGAGGACTACTCAGTCTGCAAAACACCTAACAGACCACAGTTTTCTCTTTTGAGGAGATTTTTTTAAAATCTGCTAAACACAGTGAGAACAAATGTCAAAATGCCTACATTTTGGATGACACAAAATTTACCTTTTTCCACAGAGCTCTTCAGAAACCATGACCTATAAAAATCAATAGTTTGCTATTGATTTTAACTTAAAGGCAGAGATTGAGTTAGCAGAAAAATCAGTGCAGAAGTACCTGACTCCTCCCTTGCTCTCTTCACTGGATCATCTTTTCTCCAAAGCCCATGTGACCTGGGAAGACTGAGCTTCCTTCTCACCAAGTAAGACCCTGCTAAAATCCAGCTATAAGGAACTGTTCTTTCTCTGTGTCAGTCTTTCTCCCATCTACAGCCACACTGCATGGACTGGTATGAACTCTATCTAAATGCCAGGCTAGACCTGTAAAGCTCTTCAGCTGCCCCATTGAATCTGGGCAAAATAACTGATCCAGTCCATGTATGAAAGAAAAGTGAGAAACCACAGAGTGCTGCCCTGTTTTCTGTTGTACTTCGGGATTTTTCCCTTTCAGTTTGTTAACATCTTCCCTTAGGGCTGTGTAGGTACAGGAAGACATGCCCCAGTCAGAGAATGTAAAAAAATGTTGAAAAAGAACAAAAGATTTCTTTCTTTTCTTAAAGGTAGACCAATGCACCTATCAAAAGCCAAGCATATGTAAAAGCTATCTACAACGTAAAAATATATTATTCCCAAACCTTGGAATCACATAAAAAAAAGTATGATCTGTTTGGCTCTTCTATAAGCAGTTACGATTTCCCTTTCCCAACCAGAAAGCACGAAGATGCATTATGGACATAATGGGAAGTATATTCAATCAGCAAGGATTGAATGATGAAGCCAGGAAAGGTTGCCTGTCTTGATCGTGTGCATTTATTTGCATCTTTAATGATGCCACATTTGCCTAATGATCCAGACACGTTCCCTAAAAGCCTCTGGTATTGGCCTCAGGATATATGGGTTCATTTAGAGCCTCTGCCAGTGATACAGTGCAGAAGGCACATGACAGGTTTGTCAGACTGTATCCCTGGTGCCTGGCTGCAGGAAAGGGATTGCCACTCCTGGTTCAGAGGCTCAAACGATGTCAGGGTTGGAAGCCTCTCGAACAATGGGGCAAACAGGCACTTAGAGAGTAAATCTGTTGGCTTTATTG
This sequence comes from Megaceryle maxima, assembly GCA_024605025.1. Taxonomy (NCBI): domain Eukaryota; kingdom Metazoa; phylum Chordata; class Aves; order Coraciiformes; family Cerylidae; genus Megaceryle; species Megaceryle maxima. The sequence continues at coordinate 83,687 of JANHGN010026393.1, forward strand.
CTGTTGTTAACCACACAGAGCTACTGAATGCACGAAGATGTAGACAGTGTAGAAAAAGACAATACTTACAGATTGTCTCAAAAGCAAATGATGTCACTAAAACTGGTGCTTTGTTAAAAATCCCTCCAAAAAGGGATAGGAAAAGCCTGAAAAAAATCCCTAGAAGAACTGATAGGGAAAGCAAAATGGAAATAAACTAGCTAGGTAATCCAAATACAAAGCAAGTTGACAGCACCAGCAAATGTACCCGATCGAGCTGTACATTAGCTAGCCTGGGTTTTGGTAAAAATGTATCACAATTTTACATGCATTACATGTATTGCAGGCTTCGGTCCATTAGCCCAAGATGAAATCTTTGCCATGGCTGTGAGCCAAACTAGTTAGTTTAAAGTTAGCAGATATTTAATGTGAACTGTAGTCACGTCGATGGTCCCAAGCAGGCTTACTAAGAGGGGTGTGACTGGATGAACAGCCAGAGACATGCAGTCCAGATGTAAGGTATTCTATGTACAGCAACTACTTTCATATCAAATCTTAGGCTGTTAAGTTACTCTCTCCTAGCTTGCTATAGCTACGAAAAAAAGCAAGCCAAAAAACCAAAAACCAAAACAACCCAAGCACAGGTTTCATTTTTTTAATTAATGCATAGTTTTCCTTTTGTACTATTGATCTCTGGAGGCACGTTCCTTCCCATTCATTCAAATTACACAGAGACAATGTAATGCAGTGCTATGACTGTCATATTTCTGCCCAAGCAGAACACAAGCACTGTGCAACTAATACTGTATCCCAAGCGTCCCTATCATAGGGTAACAGGTGCTACACTGTGGTTTTAAACACTGTAAAAGTCAGCACGAAAGGGTCACTAGATTTTACCTTCATTTTCTTTAAGAAACTCATGTTCTCTCTCTGCTTCACTGATCTTGGGAGTTTTCTTAATACTGGCTTCTCATCTGACATCACATGGATTTTATTTCACAGTGTTTGTGCTGCAAGTGCACTTTGGGTGCTGTGATAGGATAGCTGTCATCTCCTCCTCTGTGGCTTCATTTCCTACTTTATCCTGAAATCTTCAAGTAGTTTCTTGCATTGATCTCCCATGTCTGTGGCCAAGGAGGGCTTAGTGAAGTTTTGTTTGGAATTCTACCTACATCTGCTGCCATTTACCATAGATATTTTCTGTCTATTCACCTTGTTCTCTGATGGATTCCTTATTCTTCCCTTTCAGCTGTTTATTTCTGCTTTTTCTTTTCAGCTCTTATCTCATTTTGTCCCCTTAAGCTCTTAGAGCTTATAACCATGTGGCTTCCCCTATCTGTTTTATTCTCCACACATAAACACTTTCAAAAGGGGGCTTAAAAGAGCAAGATCCCCACATACTTTTTATTTATGTTGCTGATGAGTGTCTAAGATGACCCTTTTGAGACATTTAAGAGCTGGACAGCCAATGTCACAAAGTCAGAATGCTTGCTAGGCTTGCACCGAAGCCTGCGATCCAGTGAGAAATGCAGCCACAAGGGAGGTGTCTCTCCCTGCGCCTGAGGAAATTCCAACCTAAGGCAGGAGTCTCGAAACCATATTAAAAAATGAGCTCTTGAGCTTCTAAGAGTAACTGGAGCCTATCCCCCAAACCCCCTGCTTTGCTAGTGAATGTCTTTTACTGCTGAGCAGCAGCAGGGCAGTCGCAACGTTTGTGTGCCCTTTGGCTATGACGCTTTAGCAGCCAGGTTTACACATCCTGGCTTGGAGCTCTGCCTGCAGACCTGCTGGAGAGAGAGCGTGTTCCTGGGCAGGCACCGATCCCCAGCAAAGCCAGAGAAGTCTTTCCATTGAAATACCAGTGTGGCAGGTACCCGGGTGTACCATATGTCCCGTTTAGTTTGTTTGTTAAAGGATGAGAAAGGACAGACAGCTTCTCACTACTGACACGTGGTCTGAAAAATGTAAATACTCCAAATTTTGAAGGAGGGGAGAGCTCAGGAGTTTAAAGGAAATTATTTCTGCCCGCCCATAATCTCATCTTCATACCATGCCATGCCCACAAGGCAGGCACCTCTGAAGTTAGTTTGTAGCTACCAAAGCTATTAGATTGTTTACTGCAATAACTCTATTAAAGTCTCATGTTTTATGCAGGTCATAGATGTAGCTCTATTGATTGAAGTTCAGAGAGCACCCTTTTTTGTGGTAGTAAGATGTTTGTTTTCCTACACTTTGCTGCCTTTCTTGCAACAGCCTCTGCAGCTGGTGCAGGTCACCAGTGTTCAGTGAACTCATGTTTAATGCAGGGTATTTGCACTTATTGATTCAGCATTAAGGGCCATTCTTGTGCAGATATTCTGCCTTGCCAGTCTGTAGTCCACTTCATCTCTAGCTCTGCACTCATGTTCAAGGGGATTATTCAGCGAAGATTTTATTCAAATTAGAATAACCAAAATACACTTCTGACACACTTGTGCTTTGAGGTTTGCATCTCACATGCTTTACAGTCCTTGAAAGGCACTGCCAGCATCTTCAGAAGCCATGGAAAAGATTTGGTACAAAGGGGCCCTACTTCTCATGAGGTAAAAAATGCTAAATAGTTGATGACAGATAGCACTGCTGGATATCTCCTCTGCCCTCCTGGAGAGGAACATGCACAGTGGCTGTAGCTACAAAGGGGTTGGAAGAGGTTGCACCAACACCCTGTAATGAGTCAGGAGTTGGGAAGGCATTGGTGGCTGCAGTCAGATTTCTGCTTTTCAGGATACCTTGTATTTCTTTTCCTTAGCTATTTTCTTGTCTTCCAGTCTCATCTTAGCCTTCTTTATTTAGAATCACCTTCATTTTCAGGTACCTCAGGCTTTTCCCTGAGCTTGTTGCAGCTCTTCCTGAACTCCCCGTGACAGACAGAAGAATAATTATTTGTAAGACAGGCAGCAGCCTTCACCTTCAAAATATTTTCAGGCTTACTAAATAGCATCCCTTCCCACCCTGATCCACAGACACTCACACAATGTCAGCAACCTTCTCCAAGGAGTCACGCTCCCGTACAACCATCTGTGAGTTCTTCAAATGGGCCAAAGCTGGAGGCATTTTCTTACAAGAATTAAGGAGATCAAAGTTGGCAATAATATATTTTTCCTCGGTTAAATTAGTTACACAAGATGAAAATATCAATAATAACATAAGGCAATTAAACAAGCCACGTTGTCAGGTTTGCTAAGAACAGAAGGTCTTAGCAAATGGCTGTCTACTAGACTTTAGACAACCATACTCACCACCAACATTGTAAAAAACAAACAAGTTGTAACTTGAGTAGTTGCATGGCATCCACAGGGGATACTGAGAAGTATCCGTATGTCATGGGCATTTGCTTTATTAAACAAATGGCACAGAAGAGAAGCCTCCCAAGTATCTCAGCTCTCCACTGTAATGGTGCTGGCTGGATCTTGCCCATCTCACCATGGTTAAGTGCAGTTATTTAGGATCCAGCTGCACCCGTGTCATGCTTAGGTTACATAAAGAGACAAAGAGCCAAAGAGCCATCCCTGGAGCTCCACAGGGGAGGCTAACAGGAGGTGTAGCAGGACAGGCTGTTCTGAGGACACAACTCTGGCATTCTGTAAGGAAAATGCAGCCCTGGACTCACAGCCACTGTTTCCCTTCTACCCTTTATTTGCTTCAGTGTTACTTTGTCCACACTTAGGGTACTCAGGTCCTGATCTTCATTAATTTTGCAAATGTTTTCTTGGCATTTATAGTGCAGAAGATGCACTTAAAATGCAGCAATGACATATTTACTCCAAGGAAGGATTTTCTCGTTCTTCACTGATAATCTCTCATGCTAAATTCACTACACAGGTTGGGAAAATCAAAAAGTCTACGGCTTCTGCATAGCTGGGACTATTTAAGTCTGCACTTTTCCAGTATTGGTATATTGAAATCTTTTATTTTTGGGGTGGTAATAAAAGATGTGGAGAGAAAATCTCCCCTGGCAACATGTACTCTTGAAAGGCCCTTTCAAAGCAAACATTCCAGCAGTGAGAAACATTTCTGCACGCTGCGTTCCCGTCTTCTCCTTCCTCCCCTCACCACCTCCCTAGCCTTTGCTCTTAGAATCAGAATAATAAATTTATTTCTGCCCCTTCTTATGAAACTGCTTCACACCATCTTCATGCACTTGGCTGGGGCAGACCTCACAATCAACAGTTGTATTCTTTCACTCAGCACTATCAGTACTTTATGTTTCTTTGTGGCCAAGTGTTATCAGTTGGCCACACAGCATTCAGCTGGGGCGGGTGGGGTGGAAAATCATTGTATTCTGAAATACTGATTGTATCAAATGGCAGCTAGACCGGAAAACACTAATCATGCTGGGTTCAGGCGATTAAAACTCACTTGGAAAATTGGCACTTGCTGAGTCTCTATGGAAAGAAATGAATTAAGAAAGAAAACAATAAGGAAGGGCATGCATTAATTTTGCTCTGCAGTGGATAATGTTGAGTGTAAGAGATCTAAGGAAGAACTGTGTGTTTTAAGGATTTTCTCTTTTTTTTTTTTTTTTCTTCAGAAGAAAACCTGAGAGCTACTGGAGAGGGGTTACAAATTAAATCCAAACAGTAATCTTGGAAGTAGCAATTGGAAAAGAGCAAATAAATAAATCATATAAATAGGAGATAGAATTTCCTGCTAGAAACTTATCATTTCTGACAATGCCTCTCAAACAAACAACTCCCCCTTGCTGGCAGTCCTGCTGGGCAATCTCCATTCTCTGTTCCCTGGGTAATGTCATTCTCCTCCTCACTGCTAAGCTGCAGGGGTATTTGTACAAGTAACTCGGTAAAGGATTACCTGCCAGCACGTCTGTATTGTAGCAAGCCCTGTGTAACTCTTGTTCGGCTGTGAGAGCAGTAGGGTAGGACTGTGCCCAAAACCACTTTTATACTGGGTTGAGTACACTGTCAGCATGACACAAATGATAAATGCATGCAACTCAAATAAATGCCCAAATCTTCTTCAGTGAAGTACAGATACACTTAACAGCCTTTTCTTGATGCTTGCGAGAGTCCACGTATCTCTGCTTGTTATTCTCCTGTTTATTACAATACAGCCTTTTCTCCAGCTCATGGCAGACTTTGGACCCAGGCTCATCTTTAAGGGAGGTTTTATTCTCCAACCCAGGGCAGGACTGTGCTGCTCAGCCTGTAGGACATCACAGGTGTATTTTTAGTGTTGGAAGGCCATAGCCTGCAATGCTTCTCACACCAGCAGTCCTTACTCTCACTCATTAAACGGGGCTATTTGCACAATCTCTATGGGAGCAAAACCAGAGCAGAAGTGACCATTATAGTATCTGTAATGCATATCACATAGATTTATACACAGGGATACATACACCTCTACAAAGCACAGATCTGTCTGACTTTGCCATCTTTGCAGTGTTACAAACCTGCTTCCTGTCACACCAAACCACCCAGACAGCAATCACTCTTCTGGACACCACACCTCCCCTGTGCTAGCTATAAATGCTGGGTCTCACAATGTCTCCCACACAGATGTGTCACCCGGCAAACCTGTCAGCCACTGCCCCAGACAATTCTCTGGCACGTTTTGGCAAGCAGAGCAGGTGCCCAGTGGTTGCACCACCACGTCAGGCCACTGATGAGACAGGGGAACCTGTCCAACCTGGCATGGAGCCCATCCTCCCCACAGCTCCAGAGGCCACAGGAGATTAAAGTGGTGGGGCTGGAGGGAGTCACTGTGCTGCCTGTGGATCAACTGAAAAAAACAAGTTGTAAAAATGACTATTGGAGGCTGTTTGTTAAAACATGGCCAAGAAAGAGGTGGGTGTGGAGAATACAGAAGAACATCAGAGCAGGATGAGACTCTGCCGTAAACTCTTCCAAGCAAAGACTTTGTTGTATGTACCTACTGACCATGGTTACCATGTTTGCCCACCTATAGATATATGAGAGGGGCATTAATATGCTCCCCTCCTCCCACCCTGCATCTATTAATTCCTCTGCCTGTACGTATCTATACATATGGCCTTGTATGCTCCAGTGTTTTATTGCCTCACAGTTTGCTGAGGGAATCTTCTTTTGCACCATATGTTTGCTTTTGAATCTAAACTGCCAATGTTTTTAAACAAAATCAAGTTTTTGCCATCCAGGTGGGAATAGATCTGTGCCAAATGTAATATAAAAATGCTGACCATTCCAACTTTCTGGAACCGAAGTTCTAAGGTGGCTGAAGTTCCTGTTTGCCTTCCAGGGCACGGACTGCAGGAGATGGTGTTGGCAGTGCCAGCACTGGGAGCTGTTTGGCCACTGATTACTTTAACAGAAACACACAAGCAATGTGCTCATTTGTTCCAGGATGGCAGAGCACTTCCAATGCTTTTCCTCAGGAGAAATTCATCAAAAGAGTACACTTAAACAACCTAATATTAACAGAACAGTGATCCATTTTCACACCAAATTCAGCGGAAAGCTGTTTAATTCCCCATCTGAGCATCACAGAATTCCAAATCTGCCCCACTTGGGTGTTGTAAAATGTAGAGGTGACGGATTTAGCTTCTATTTCCTATTGAACAAATGCAGACTTTAAAGTTTTAATCACTGCTTAATACTTTTGATGTTTTTAAAGATATACCTGGACCATGCTCTGATAGCCTGACTCAGCACACAAAAGCAACTCTTTACCTCTCTAGCAATTAACTGAAGCCACTAGGCACTCTCACTGGAGTGTGTAAGGCAACTGGAAGAGAAAAGCCACATCCCAGTGCATATCTTCCATTCCTGTACTTCATGCAAATCACATGACAAGTACCACTTATAACTTCATTCTTCCATTCTTATTTAATGAGTTATCTGATTCATTAATCCAGTATTTAGCTACTATTCTTAAGGCTGGATTATCCCCACGCCCCTCAGGATCCCAGATACACCCCTATCCTGATGCACAAAGGCACATATCTGCCTAGCCATGTGTTATTTCTCCTCTTGTTGCTATACTTATGAAGGAAATCAAAATAGTTTTAATTTTGATTTCCAATTCTGTATGATGAGAATGCAAAAATATTAATAATTAAAAACATAGCAAGAAAAATAAATACCTTCTACCACAGAGGAGAAGGGGAGCTGGATGCTGTCAATGATAGGTGCTTTTGATGTCAAATGAATTAACTGCACTTTAAAATGACAGTGGCACGTCAGCCTCATCGTCTCCATCCTCAGCTCCAATTACACACCTCAAGGGAAAGCATCTCAGAACACATTACTAAAACACAGGTGTGGATAAGTTAAACCACAAAAACATATATTCAAGATGCATTCCAAATCCAACTGTGACCCACACAGCCAAGGGAATGCAAAGGTTTGGTTGCCGAGTGTGCGGAAAGATTCAGCATTGTATGTGCATTTTACCATGCACTTTTGGGGCTTACTCAAAATGGGATGTGGTGCCATCCAGAAAGCATCACTTGCTGCCCAGTCCTACTTCTCTCAACTATCACATCAGTGCAGAGGGCAGAAGATAAAGACTTTTTTTTTTTTTTCTTATCCTGTAGCTGACAGCTAATGGCTGCTTGAACTTTTACACGGGGCAAGTTTTGCCCTCTGGAACACCTCTGTCACTCCACTGCCTTTCACACTGCTACATGACTTTAGCTGAGAGCACGTTTTGGCCTCAGGGGTTTTGATGACAAAGGGAAACTGAATTAATTTCTGCAGCCAGAATGGTAGTTCAAATGACATAAAAGCTTTGGAATCCATCAGGTTCACCCATCCACAATTAAAATATTTAAATGGCCAGCTGCATTAAACTTTATAAAGCAGAGTTAATTTCCTACAGAACTCAGAGATAAAGCCTCCAGAAGTTCGTCATTTTCTCCCAACAACAGCTATTTGTTGCTGCATTTGCTTTTGTTGAGCCTGGAATGAGTTGTTTACTCTGTGCATCTCTTTGTATAAAATATTCAGAGTTTATCCTAAGCAGTATCGCAGTTCAAGCTAATGATTGTTTCCCAGGACTGGGATCCATGCCCTTTGCATTTCTGCTCTCAGAGCAGCCAAATGCTAAGCCATAGAATTGTTTTCTTCCTCTGAAGCAGCAGCTGGTCCCTTGGAAGACACCATAAGCATCTCTGCCGAAATCTGTGTAATTGCACATGTCGGCATGGTCTGTTCTCAACGTATCCTCGCCCAGACAAAACACTGTTTTCTCAAGATGGCTTTGAAGACTGTGTGTGTTTAAAAATAGCTTCAGGAAGATACACACATATATTTTGCTATAAACTGTGCACAATGTCTACAGCGTACAGAATATTAATCCTTCAATATGTGATTTTGTGAGACTGCCTCACAGATTTCAACCTGTTGCTGTGTAACAAGAGTGGTTTTTAAGATAAATCTTTAACATGCAGTAAGTGTCTATGTTACTCTGTTCTGAACATACTTTGTCTAGCTAGATAACTAATGAGCAGAATCTGGTGACCTGAATGTCAGAACCTCTGATTTTTTCAACAAAAAGCAAAATCCTGAATTCAATAAGTCTACAAACTGTAGAGAGATCTGTCACACTCTCTGGCCTATCTCTTATGATGCATAAAGATGAACTTTGTCTTGGGGCAAAGAGGGTGAGGGTTCTGGCCAAAATAACCAGAAATCATAAGAAGCTCTAATTTATAAGTTTGATGAATTGTAAGTAGCTCAATTGTATTTCATTATTGCTCTACCTTAGGTATATCTGACCACAAATACAAAGGACAAGAAGCACAGTCTTCAACAGCTTTCTTGCCAATAAATCCTACTGGGCCAGGAGTATCCTCATCATCACTGCTGAGACCAAGACCAGCAGCTTCACAGAGGAGGTCTGGAGTAAAGCAGAAAGGTAAACCAGAACTCCTCAGCCCCAAGAGCCTCATCTGCTAAGTAATCCTTCTGTTCAGCTGAGGAATGCTTCATCGCTGTAAACCTCTTGCCTCTGCCAAGCAGCAGGGGAGTCATCATTTCAGGGGCTTTGCAATGGACTCTAGAGTCCGTTACCTCCCAGCTCCCAGAGGTGGATGGAGATAAAGCTGACAGTTACTTGAGGTTGTTGACAGCTGATTTCATGGGGCTGATGATACTGACTCACTGGCACTAATCAGGTGGGATTATAAAAACAGCATGGACAGGAGGACACTCACCAAATTAAACATTTGCAGTGCAAAAAGCTTTCTAGTTGAACAGCTGCCTGCCACAGCCCCAGCCTGTCCCCTGTTCTAGGGCAAGACAGAGTGGTTAAGCCTCCCTCGATGGCTGTCCATCTTTAACCATTCAGCAGCACTGAGGAAAAAAATCACTTGAAAGATAAGATCTAGTTATTGCATAATAAACCAACTGGCACCAAAGTAAATCCATCCTCTAAACAAGTAGAGAGTATTTTCACTGCTCCCAGAAAGAGTTTGGACTCCTGGACTGAGCTAATTTCTGCACAAGTGACCACAAAATAAAGCTCTTGGGTAATGTAGTGATAGGGAGTCAAAAATATGAGAGATGGGGAAATAAGATTAGCTCCACTTTATGTACAAGTACATTACATTCTTGATCACATATTTTAATGGCAGCTGCAGGGGTTGCAAATTATAAACTCTGGCTTTGTTTTCAGAGTTCCTGCATAAATAGTTGTATTTAACAACTCCAGGCAGGTGTTTCTTTCTGTAAATTGTCCTAAGCACGTGCTGTGAGTCCACAGCAAGGAAGTATTCCCAAAAAAATCAACATCATCTGTAACTGGAGAACCACAGTATCCCTCCCTTTCCCTATTTTTTTTTCCCCGTGGTTCCCTGTAGCAATTACTGTGCTGGGGTTAGAGATCACTGTGCCCAGGGTGGTGGAATAAGGTCCTTGGTTGCTCATCTGGTTTTTTTTGTCTGGAAGAGGGAAGAACCTTCCTCAGATTCAATCTATTTCAGCTATTACCTTTCCTGCCTTTCTTACACGATTTTTACTGCACATTAGATAAAGCCTAGCAGGCTGCTGCTGGGAAAATTAGGTCTTCTATTGTTTTAACTAATTCTGGAGAGTTCAAGATAAGGTTTGCGTTAGAAAAGTAGAGCATAGGAATGGTTTGAATTTGCCTTTCAGTAAAATTAGACAGCAAATTATGAAAAGGTGAAAAATAATTCACTGAATTATTTTGAATCTAGCAAATTAACAAGAAAAGTGCATTCTTGCAGAGACTGAGTTCATGGTATATATTGAAGCACCATTGTTCTTAATGTATGCCTCTGCCTGGGCACATCGAGCCTGTTTCTGTTGCACTTTCCATGTGGGCAGAAATGGGCAGGATGAAGCCATCTGACTCCCTTCTGTTCAACTGAGAGCCCTTTCTATTTCAAAAAATTAGGCTAAATTAGTCCATGGTGTAACTCCATAGAAGGCACTGGGTTACTGCAGATATTAATTTGAACCATCAATTTCTGTGTAACTTGCAGAGGACATGAAAATATGACTAATCAAAGACTGAATTAATTGGGCAACTGTCTCCCTTTCATTTATACACTACCGAGATAAACATTTGGACTAAGAAGCAGTCCTCATTATCATTTCTTCCCTTGATGCCGCTTTGTGGGTGAAGTTTGAATACCATGTAACTACAATGTTTTCAGATTTTTTCTTCATGTGAAATTTTGATGGTTCTGGTTTTTAAAGGCACTTTTACAGGAAGGAAAAAGAACTGCATGGACCTTACTTGGAGCTTCTAAGCAGCTGTAAAGCTTGACCATGCCAAAGCCTCACAGGTTAGACTTCCCCCTGTAATAAACCATCTCAAGGTGTTCCCTCCACCACTTTTATTTTTTCCTTTGTTCCACTCTATGGCTCAAAGGCCATTGGGGAGCAAGTGAAAATGACTGTAACAGGGCAGCAAAACTTTGGCAGTGCTTACACTTCCTGGCAGGATGGATGAGCAAAGGAGGTCCTTGCCACAGAACAACTTATTTTAATAATTTTCTTCAAGGCTGTTTTTTCCCCACCTGTGAAGACTGAGGCCCTGTGGTTCAGCATACATATAGAAAGGGTCATCCCATCATGCCTACAGCTCCTTTATCTCTCAAATGTATTGCCCATCACCAGAGCAGATGAATAATTTATGCATAAATTCTATCAAGTTTACACCACTTCCTTCTTTTCAGCTTCACATCCCTATTTAGCTGGTTTGCAGAAAAAGCAGGATGTTGGGAGAGAAGTCCTTCAGGTGAGTCCATGGCAGGAGATCACTCAAGTTAATGAGACTCCAGTGGAGATAAAGATTTTGTCCATTCAGAGTCAACAGCAGCTTCAGAAACTACGTACGGCAGGCTGAGCCTAGGAAAAGGATGTATTTCTCCACCTTGTTTGCAGATAAGGAAGTGAGATTCCAAGAGGAATGAGTGATTTACCCACAGCCGCACAGGAAATCAGCAAGAGATATGGAAATTAATGCTGAGAAGCATTTCAGTGCCTTAATCATAAAGCCAATCTTTTCCCTCAAATGCCAACAGCATTAAATGTTCCTCTTCAATGATGGAATAAGCATAAGAATTTCACAGGCTTACAGTAATGTTTCCATCAAAATATTTTTAGATCGTAGCCAGTTTGAGTTAAAATGGTTGATCAGTATTACAACCTATGTCCAGCTGTAGGGATCAGCAATTGTAGTGACCTGGGATTGTAGCTAAATTGAGCAAGTTTACCTGTGAGATCCCTTTGAGGATCAAGTCATGCTAAGGTCAGAAAATGCAAGATCAGAAATACTAGGTGCATTTCATTGTATTTACCATTAATTAGGTAGGCTTTTAAAAATGTGGATGGACTGAAATATTCTCTTGCTGGGAAGCTATTAAACTGTTAGGCTGAGGGAATATATGGCTTAGAATAGGAGAGATTCACATCTCTTGCCTACAAATAAATCAGCTGCACATCACCTATCTATCTGACCTTCTCGCAGTAATATTTATATCAACGTGATATCCAGGGTAGCTGCTCAGAGAAGCACCTTTTGTATAAAAGCCTGGGCCAAAGTCTGTTTTCATTTAAACTACCTTCAATTTATTGTGTCTTAATTGAAAATAATGGTGTTACAGCAGTGATCAAAGAATTGTCTCATTAATTGTCTATTAAATCATTAGCTATTAAACGGAAATAAAAGGTTAAGAATGCAACACACTCTGTTCTGCCCAAAAGAATATGAATATCTCTCCAATTACAAAGAAACAATAAAGGCAGAATTAACAGTGAAAAGAAGCTTAAAATTAGGCAATTACATCTAAAATGCCTGACAACTCTTATTAGAGGCTTTAGCGGTACGACCTATATAGAAAAGGCAACACAAATCTGGAAGCAAAGTCAATATTGACTTTACCAAAGGAGTTTGTAATGGGAATATGCATTTTTCTGAAAAAAATACAGGCACAGAAACCCTGTACTAAATTTTAACTTAGCTAATTAATCATTACGGATTCAATCTTGCAACCAATACATGCATTTCCAGTTTGAAAATTATGCCTGAACAGCATCCAGAGAGCACCTCTCAGTAATTTGTGACTGAAATCCATTAAAAGTATGCTGCAATTTTCTCAAAAATAACATAACTCCTATTTTCTATCACGAGGATGAGGCAAGATGAACTCGGTGCAAGTCCACATTCAGACCTCTTGGTTTTGATCATTAAGTCAATACATTAGAGAGTTGGGTACCAGGTCTGGGAGAGTCCCAGGGGCATTCTCTCCTCTCAGTGATTTGATACATCAATAATTTTAGAGAGCATACAAATGAAGGCCTGATTTATACCAGCTTAGTCACTACTGAAAGCTCTTGTGCAAGCCTTTTAAAACCTGTGGAGAATGTCAGCCTGTGTTTTGCTCTGCTCTGAAAGGAATGGGAGCACCCCCATCAGCCTGAAGGTGCTCTGGAGCAGATCTAATTCTACCTGGATATACAACCGCTTTTGAAAAAACACAAATGAAGATGGTCAAAGGGCAAGAGCTTTGCTTTCCTGAAGTATATAAATCCACAACTGGAACTGGAAATCTTGTCTCTGCTCACAGAGGTCATGTCAAGCCTTATTCAGTTTCCAGCTTAAGCAGACCTTTTAAATTTGGGAACCAGAGCAACTTCGTGCCCAGCTTTGACAGGATATCCATACGGACAACGGCTGATGGAACTACGTGGACTTCAGACAGGCAGTGTTTTGAAATGCAGCAGCTCCCTAATCTCTGCACATATTGATTTTATTGGTGGAAGAGGAATGGAAGTCTTTTTCCTATGTGGTTTAGTCCACTATTCCCTAGTGACAGCAAGTCCTGGAAATACTAGAATCTCAATTAATAGAAACAAATGTCCACCTACACCATCTTTTAGATCTGGGTCTGGATTTTCTGAAGTGCAAAGGAAAGACAGTCTCAGAAGCATGTTGATGATATATAACTTGGTGCTTGAGTTCATAATATGAACAATTCACTGTTCATATTTATCAATTGATAAATAATAGCCCTTAATCAGATAATAGCTGCATGGTTCAGAGCAAAAGAAAAGATTAAAAAAAGAAAGGCACAATTTATCAAAAGAGTTTGTTCCTCTGACATTTAAGTTTGCTATAAGCAAAGATATTTATGTTCCTTCTGGTAAGGGTTTTCAAGGAAATCTGGTTTCCAGAAAATGAAAATATGATATTTTTTTTTTTCCCCCCCTCCTCTCCTCATTGGATATAAAAGGGCAAATAGAGAAGTTAGAGCAGAGGCTAGAGACTGAAGAGACCTGTTCCATGACTGGCTGAGGCTAAACACTGGAAGACTCACTTTCATGAAAAGGGAATATTAAACTGATGTCCTCTGCAAAATGCTTGGAGGTCTGAGAAGTTCTAGGCATCATTATTGTATAACTAAGCCCCAAGCTATCAACTCTGTGAGGATACAAAGGCATACATGCCTCTGCCTAATAAGTTTAATCTTATTTATTAATTATTTGCCTTTGTGTTAAATAGAAATAAACCTTCATGAAAAAAGTTGGAAGTGAGCAGAGGTTGCCTGACTAAGGCTTTTGCCCAAACCCATCTTGCCTTTCCTATAGCTACCTAGGATCAAATGGATGTCACCTTTCACCTACTATTAGGTCTCAGAAAGAGGAAACATCTACAAAATGTACAGTTGCTCTGTAAGCTCTTCAACTACAAAGGTATTTCTTTGTTGTTGGATCTAAAATGTAATTAAATTTTATTTGTTTTAGAGGATGTAATTTATTCCAAAAATTAGAAACAAGCTTATTTAGAGTTGTCAAAAGGTGGATTTTTTTTTTGTCCCAGCACATCATCTTCAAAATAAACAGCTTTGCTGTATGCAATTCTATAACCAGCTAAAGAACATGCAGATTTATCTGCCCAAGTACAAGCTGCCCATTAGAACCTTTTCAGTCTTAACTTCAAAGAGGTTATAATAATGAAACAATAGTACACAGGTATGGGATGTGGGTTTCAAATGCATTCAGAAGAGAACTTAGAGGAGTGCTGAGGTCTGGAACACATTCATTGTATTGATAGATAGAATATGGGGAGGAACTTGTTTCTTGAAAGCTACAGAGTTTATCATAAGAAATACAGGTTACAGGATTAGTATGTAAAAAGGATGACTATGCTACCCTATTTTTATAGCATTTATATATAATGCACTGCACTTTCCTGGAATTGAAACAAAGAAATGATCTTTCTAGGCCTACCTGAAGAAACTCATATAAAAAAAACCTTCACCCCTATACAAAAATTTATAAAGTCAATTCTTAATTTCATTCAAAACAAAAACAAAAGAGGCCCAAACCACATAATAAACCAAATCTATTAAAGATATTCCAAAGTACTTCTTTTATGCCTAAAAATAGTAAAGAACTAAAAGCTGAAAGCCACGCGATGGCGTCAGAAGTCATGCAGTCAATGTCTTGCTAATGTCACACTAAAATTATTTTCATCTCGGTGACAGGGAGTGAGAACCACTGAACATATTTAAAAAACCCCAACCAAACAACAAAACACGACATTGTTTAGCAGCTCCCAGCTCTCATGTTAAGAATTTTTGCAATATGGTTGTTATTTTCTGTTCTCCGTCACGCTCCTCCTGATTTTGGTAAAGTTCAATATCTTTACAAATAAGTTCCTGACTGGAAAGCAGGTGATGGAGTCAGAAGCACGTAGGAAACCTTGCCGTACACTGTAACAACAGACTGCATTATTACTATTCAATCATGGATTCAGAAAAGCCACATAAGAACAAAGATCCCTGTGGGGGAGCTTGACTTTTCCCATATGGGATGTATCAGACAACTCACTGTTTTTCATCAGCACTGGCTGGCCCATGACTGCTCCTTCAGTATCCCTGGCCCTCTCTCCCCTTGGAACGCATCGGCACAAGCAGCTCCACATCAGTCTATGGAAACGTGCCAACCCTGCAGAACCTCTGGAGACCGTTGACCTCGTTACACCGTGGAAACAACCCACCACTGCTGAAACAGCTGTGAATGTGCAACAACTGGCTGATGGAAAATCCCCAGTGTGGGCTAGGTTCTGATATGGTGCTAGAGGAGGAGAAAAGGGGAAAAAGCTACTTCTCCACCTCATGTAGGTGCCTTACCTTGATGACATCTTCATCAGCTGATTTGCACTCAGTGGAGTCTGAAACATCGACCACGGACCCATCCTCCTGCACAGCAACAATCTTGACTGGAACAGACACCGTTTTGCCGGTCAGAATGGCTGTGTTAAGGACTTCCGTGTCCTGTATGCACACACACAAATGAAGGAGGGGCGTTAGAGAAGCATAAAGCCACAAGAGTGCTGCAGGAGTCAGGCTGATGATCCAAACCCTGTCTGTGACAAGGATGGGAGCGGAGGAGCCACCCTTCCTTGCACAAACCCTTTGAGCTCCCTCAGTCAATGGCTTAACAAATTTCTAAGATAAAGTTGCATCTGGTCCACCAAGTTCTGGTTTTGACAAACAGGGATTTACTCTTTTTGAGCCCATTTAGAGATCCAGCTGCTGTGCAATGAAATCTGTAACACAGTCACGCTCGAAGGCACATCTGCAGCTTGGCAGAACCGCAGTGCTAGTCAGGTACTATCTCCAGAGGGCATCAGCGACTCCCTCTTCTCACCCCTTTGCCTCAGATCATAACAGTGATCTGGGAGGTGATCATGAGGCATTACAATAACAGCATTGCTTCCTTTCTGTTCCAGCTAACAGTGCTGCGAGTTGACCGTTCTCCCTCTTTGGGACACAAATACACGACGAGTTAAACTATGCATGAGGTAGGTTATTACCAACTAAGCACTGCCATCCATTTACAATTTTTAAAAATATTTCTCCATCAAAATCCCACCTACAGATGTTTTACCACATTTATCTCTAATCCTGATGAATTCACAGCGCTGGCACTCTAATGACTCCATTAACACAGCCTTCCTCTGTGTCTCAGTATGGCTGCAGTTTGATTAATGACTCCAAATGAGCACAACGGATTGGCACAGAGGTCCCTGCCTCGCGTAAGCAGGTATGCAGGCTGCAGGGGAACAGCCTCCAAAGGCCTACACAGCAGCTTGACTCTGCTTAAGCAGTGCTTACAGCAGACCCAAAACCTGACACGTGGGCAAGGAACGATCTGTGCTTTCAGAGAGATGCAGTTCAGCCTTCTCAAAAAGCATGCCATAGGAAATACTGCTTTGAATCAATCCACTTTTCATTTTTCAGCTTCCATAAAACTAATTGCTTGCCAGCTGGGGAAAAAAAAAAGAAAAAAAAAAGAGAAGTTGCTGCAAACTAATCTAACTTTAAATTCCATTATTAGAATTGGTGGAAGAAGAAATGGATTTTAGTGAAAAATTTGATGGCAGCTTGCATAGGGAGATATATTCACTATCATTTGCTTCTGTCTCCTAGCTAGATTGATAGAAAATAATGGGCATTGACCACGAGCTAAGGACAGCTGGAGAAGACCAATAAATACTTGCAACTAAGATGTATTATTAATCAATATTCGGAAACTTCTACAAAAAGCACCCTGAATTAAATGAGTTGAAGTACTAATAACGCTAGTGCCAGCTAACTAATATAGTCTACTAGAGCTTTATGGGCAGTTAGGTTCCAGAAAAGCATTTAAGCATGTACTGGAGTCCATTTCTGCTCAGAACAGCACTAAAAGTACGTGCTCAACTTGACACTTGACTTCAATGTGATTGAAGCCTTGAAGTGTTGTCCTGAATAGAGATGCTTTTCTAAATAATACCTCATGAAATAAATATACTGTCTTTGTTCCAGTCTTTGCAAGGCACAAACCAGATATTTTACACAGTAAATGAGTGTGTAGTTTTTGTTTATGCTGAATAGGCTCATTTATAACCAGCTGCCATCCATGAGGGAGGGATAGTGGGAAAGAGAAAAGTGTGTGACAAAAGTGGAAGTGTGAAAGAACAACTGTAAAACCTTCACAAAGATAGAGGTTTGAACCAAACTAAGAAGAAAGTGCTCTGCCAGGTGAAAGAAAACAACTAGATGTACCTTAGGGGGAAAGAGGTGATGCAAGCCAGAAAAAGAGAAACCGTGGGTCTTCATCCACAATTACATCAGAAAAAAGGTAGATAGATTTCACCAAACCAACAGCAAATACCCCAGAAATCCTAAGCCATCAATCCAATATAAACATTTATATAAAGAGTCATATGATGAAGACATGGCTGTCCTGTGCCCAGGCACTCCCAAGAAGCAGTTTGTCAATAGGCTATTTCTAAGTCATTCTTCAACAACAGTCAGACTAATTCAGGGCATCCAGGGAAACAGTATTTTTACCAAGGTCAAAACAATGAACGCACAACTAATTCCACGTGCAGAGCCCTGCTCTGTTAGCACAGCTCTGTAACTCCTCCATGGCAGGGGCAGGTGGCACTTCTATGCAATTACAGTCTGACTGAGTCATAGATGAAAGGCTTCTTTTGACTTTAGTGGACTTGGAACTAGGTTCATACCAGGCCTGAACTAATTTCTCCCTTGTTTTTTGTGGTGTTTGTTGTATCATTCTCCTGTTGACCCTCGTATGTGACAAAGGATAAAGAAAGCCTTGAGGCTCCTTTAAAATGTAAGTACTGCTCAGCTACCAAGCTGAAGTCAGACTTTGATGCTCTGAAGGATAAGTTTATGAAGACATTTGCATTCCTTTCATAAGCTCCCTGTGAAGATGAGCACGAGAGAAAAAGTCTTAGAAGCCACACCTCATGAACCCACTATTTGTGGGTGCTCTGAAATATGCTCATCCTACTCTTGACACCGGTGCTTTCCTGAACCTCCCCTCCTTCCCAGAATGTCCAGGTACCCACCGTGCTAATTAGCTGGTGCTGCTTCACAAAAACTACACTTCACTGGTAAGCAATCCTACTGTATAAATCAATTCTTCAGATACCTGATGCCTGGATCGAGTGTTACACAAATATAATAAGCTGTGTGAAGACCTTTTTAAGAGCAGGCTATTTATAGACTGAAAAAAAATATATTTCCTCTGAGGATGAAATATGAAGGTAGAACTGAACTAATTGACTGTCCATTAGATTTATAAACAGACTTTTATTAGTGCATCTTCAATGAGTAATAGCATTGCATCTGAATTCTGTTAGGCTTGGTTTATATTTCTATGGTAGGGTTTACTGCAGAAATAAAAGTGTTACTGAATTCAAGATACTTGTGCTGGTTATTACTAACAGCACCTGAAATGTAGAGAGGAGTAATAATGTTGATTTACATAGGCAGGTCCTCCCACGTGGCACAGCATCAGTGAAACATCTGGAACACTCCAGCACCACCAACATAAACTTCTAACTGCTGACACTGCAAGATGCCTGGTGAAAAACTGGGAATCCCTTCCTACTTCTTTTGTTGAGGGTTTCAATTGCCAGATCTTGACCAAAACCTTCAATTCAAGCAGACTGTGTGGAAGCTACACACTCATATTGCAGGTTCTATCCCTGAATAATAATTATGTGCCTGTTTATCTCCAGCTCCTTCTCTGTACCTGAATGCATTAGCACTTCAGCAAAGCTCTTCTTAATTACAACTGTAACCTGCTAATAGTGTTTCTTTGTTGTCTGAAGGAATCTACTTCTTATCCAGCCCAGGCTAAATTAAAATTTAATACAACATCAGGTCGCAACAGAACTAGGAAGCAAATGACAGCTGTTTAATTAAAACCTAAAGCTGATTAGATGGCACTACTGAGAGAAATACTCCAGAGGAAGAGCAGAAAACTACGGAAACTCAAGGCCAGGATAATGGCTTTATTTAAATATGAATAAACCCTGTACAGAGCCATAGTGAATGTTTGACGACTCATTGCTTGGGACAAACGGGAGGGGGAAATGTGAAGGGGAGACTTGTCAAGAGTCATGATAGAGCTGCAATTACCAACACTGCAGTTACCTACAGATGTGACCAGAAGCAGGGACTACTGAGGAATATCTGCAACGGAACTGAGCAACTCCAGGCACAAAGTTCCCAATAATTAGGCTTTAAACAACAGCCCACCAACCTAAATTCTCCTTAGGTTTGTGACTCTACAGCTGCTGACGCAGCTACTGTGAGCCAACATGACAAAGTTTGCCTCCCCTGTTGAGACTGAAAAATAAAGACATGGATAAATAGATTATGCATCTCACAAGAAAGCATCTGAGCTGGACAGACGTTACCTAGACCCCAGCCCAAAGCCACCAGTGCATCTTTCTTGCCCCCTCCCCCTTCCCCCCGAGCATCCAGCATCCTTTTCACGAAGTCTGGAGGGGCACAAAAGCCCCATGCTAACCAGTTTACCGTCACAGGTATCACCCTTGTGATTAATGCACAAGCTGGATGGGGTTTTTTAGAGGTTAACAAAACATGCTACAATACAGTAAACCAAATAAACAGTCAATTGTAAATCAGGAGGGAAACCTAAAACCAACCCTGTTCCACCCACTGACAAATGCTAGAGCTAAATGCCTTTTGGCATTCAGTTGAAATGACTGTCTTTAGTGAAGAAGGCACAGAGCTGAAGCATTTGTCTGCAGAATTGCATTCCTTCATTATTATTTTTTCCCCAGAGAGTACCTTGCGAAAATGCATTTGTAATATTAGAAGGTATCTTTAGGAAGCAGTTCTCCTGCCTGGAAACAGCATCTCTTAAAAAATGTAAATTACAGGGCAGATTGTGACATGTGGGCTGGGCTAGGGAAGTTTTTTTTTTTATTTGATATATTATTCACCACCTTTTTCTTCAGATCAAAGAGCAAGGCAATACAAGTCCATTAAGCAAGCTTAATATATAAATTAGATGCTTTGCTAAAATTGTTATAATCCAAAGCAATTCTGTACTTTTTTCCCCCCTTATAGCTGAATACCATTTTAGGTTTCCAATACATATTAATGAAGCCTGGTTGCTAGAAAGCTATTTATATTTTCCACCATTCTATCAGGTAACATAGACCACTTTGTCAACCAATAGTGAGAACAAGCAACTGGGATTGTGTCTTTATGACTCATTAGAAAACATAAACAACCTTGCAAAGAGCTCCCACGTTGTTGTTTGACCCCTTTTACATTCATACAGCCAGTCCACGGAACCAGACCCCCCAGTAACACTCGCAGGAATGTTGCCAGCTGCTTGGGTGGGTGGCTGAACTGGCAGTCCTGCCTGCCCAGGACTGGCCTCAAGCCTGCAGAGGCTGTGCACGTGAAAGGGGTTACATTAGGAGTCCTAACGACGGCCGATTCCTTATTCTGCAAATGACATTTCAGAGGAGCCCCTTCTGGAATCAGCTGCCCAGTTTTCAGGTGCCAGAGTGAGGTCTCAAGTGTAGCCACACATGAGTCCTCCTGTCCTGACGAGCACATGTGCTGCTAGAAGGTCATTCCTGCTCCCCTCCAACCTTCTCTGGCTGTTTCCTCATTTCAAGCTTCTTACCCAGTGTATCATTCTTCGGAGTGATCGGCTATGACAGATGGCAAGTCACAAATACTGCAGGCCATTGTGTCACAGTTGAAGGTCACCCTTTATTTCCTTTGTTCACCTCAATAAGAGCTTTACTCCATATTGGGATCCCAAAGGAAGAACAGGCAGGTGCATATATTCTGCAGGAGAAATTAATTAGTGTAGACTGAACCATACAGAGAGGTTCTTAATCACCAGTTCTTACAGAACAATGTAAGCAGCATCTATTAGCCTGATTGAATATTATTCTAAATGTATATTAGTGTGTGCTGCAAAACCAATTTACACAAAAAAGCAGGATGTAGAGACTCCAAGGTGGAATCTTATTTCATAACTTGTCTTTTTGCCACAGATACACTGAAGGAATTATCTTCGCAGAGCTAACCTGGCATCTGTGATCAGCTGGAGTAGTAATTCTGTCTTGGAGTTCACAGAAACTAAAGGTGGGATTTATTCCATTTCCCTTTTTTTTTTATGAAGGAAATTCAGCTCATTTTGAGGTTTATGTAGGATGAAAAAGCAAAACCTGCTGCTGAAGGTGAAACCTGATTAGAAGAACAGATAGTGTCATATCTATGACCTGAGGCAGTTTTATTTTATTTTTTATAACGCAGAACAGATCTGCCCCCATTAAGCAAAGGTTCAGAACGCAGCCTGGTGCACTTGGCAGAAGTAATTGCAACCTGTCAGGCAGTCTCCACTGTCTCTGCTAAGTACCAGTGCCTTCTGCATGAGCAAAAGACCTTTCCTGAGACTAGGCTCATGCTATTTTGCTTCAGCCCATCATGTCCCTGTAGAGTGTCTTCTTCAAGCCTGCTGTGTTAAACATCATGACACCATTGCTCTGAAGTGCATACCTGAGGCAGAAGGAATGAGAGAGAGCAGCTATCATGCATCTGATTTCAGCCGCCTGCACAGAGAACAGACACCAAGAGCTCCTGGCTTGTGTTCCAGGACCTTTTAGTACACCGAGAAATACAGGACCTAAAGCTGGCCTAAAAGTGTGGTGAACTCTGACAGTCATTCACACTGGAATTGACACTACATCTAGAGATGGGTATAATTCCTGACAATTCATCTGACAGACTTGTGCCAGCTCTTCTCAATGGTAAGTGACTGGTAACCACTTTCAAGCGTATTTAGAACTTCACAGTTCTTTTAAGGATGTTAGTTTTTCCCTTTTAATTCCAGAAAAACATGATCACATTCTAACTTCCTAAAACTCCTCCGATTGAAATCAAGAGGAAAACTGACACATGCCCCTGAATTCAAGAGGATATAAAATGGGTAGAGCTCTCTACTCAAGAGCAATGACACGAGCCTCAGTACAAACAAATCTGGGGAGGCCATGCTTTGCTTATCTAATGGAACATAACTATTGGATTCACTCGAGTACCAACAGTAGTCAAAGATATAATTGTCTGGCTCTCTGTTCCACAGGCTTAACAACATTTAACAATATTGTGGATGGCCATTTTGAAGAATGTTTTTCAGACACTTCTCTAATTCTTTTCCTAGATATCACAATTTCTTTAGGAGCTGCTGGAAGGAGGGTTTTCTGGAGGAAATTCTATGCCACCAGTGCAACAGAAGAGCTGGCAACTCACTGGCTTGAAAAGGCTTCAGTTTCACAAGTGCAAAACTACAGACATTGAAACATAAGGTTGCATATCACGTGAGTTTACTGCCGCAATCTGTGTGATCATCTTCTGCCATGAGTGCTACCTGGGCAGGAATCCATGTCCTTCTGTAATAACAGCTGTTTAATGCTATAGAAGAATGCACAAATTAATTACAGCATGTCCACACGACTTCTCAACATCCTGCAGGAGCAGCCTCTCGTGGAAGGAGTGTGGGTTCTCTCTTGCTTTGGGCACGGTGACTTGCTTCATTAAGCCATCATAGAGTGGCTATGGCTTCAGAATACCTATTTATGAGCAAAAAAGATAAACAGGAAAGTGACAGTGACATCAGGCAAAGTCCTCTGAAATCCCCTGACAGAAGACAGTCGACCATTCACCAGACAGGGGGTTCCAAAGAGCTGGATTTTGTATCTTCTTTCTCAGCATAGTTCCAAACAGTGGTGTAAGTCCAGAGCTCAATGTACCAAGTAAATTCAATTAAGAATTGCATTTTCTGGATAGAGCTAGACTGCCTATACTTATTAACTGTATTTGAGAAGTGCATTATGGAGTTTAAAATGGAATAGAGATCTACAAGATGCTCACATTCATTGTCCTGTGAAAGTAGGATATCATTTTCACAAGAACATGGATCTGACAGGAAAGACCCCAAAGTATTAGGTTTTTTTCTTGAAGATGATCTGTCTTATCTGTGAGGACCAGGCTGCTGTTCTTACTAATTTTACCTATTCAAATAATTTCACAAGCTTGTATTTGACTACTCTCTGATGTAAAGCATACACAGACTGCTGCAGGACTGGCTTTTCAGGCAGACAGTGCTTTGGGAGCAGAGTGCTGCCCGCTGTCCACTCTGCCTCAGAGAGGCTGTTCCCTCTAAGTGCCTGCAGAGAGTGATTCATTCTCTGGCAGTTCCTGTCTTAGAACATAAGTGACACTCTGGAAGTTTCATCTCTCTCCATTGCCTATTAAAGGTCTCAGATGTCTAGTTTAGACTTGATGTCTAAAATTAGAGGAGAGAAACTCTACCCCTTCCTGCTTTCAAAATTATAAACAATCAGTACCTGTGTACAACTGTTAGCTCCTTTACTCCTAGGAGACAACAGTACTTTTAACAATTTTTATACCAGTCCATGTTTCCCAAAGTGACACAGACACAACAGATGATACAACTATGCCTTTTATCTCCTTCATTTCCTAAAGCTGCACACTGCTGTAGCTGATGCAGTGAAAAGAAAAAGGACAAGAACATATCTGAAGCCAGTCCACGCATCCGCCTTTACTATCCTTGCACATCCTGAGCCTTCTGGTGGTTTACTCAATGATTTTTGGGAGAATCCATCAACTGTACATTGCTCAGCCTTGCACTGCCACTCCACTTGAGTGAAGTGTTGTCTTTCAAGTCTTCAACATTTACTTTCTGCTTATGCAAACACTACAGAAGTTGTCTCCCGCCTGTGTTGAGAACTGCCTGGAAACCTTTTTGACAAGTAGAAAAAAAAGTTTCTTCACAAAAAGTTAAAAAACATTTAAAAAAAAAAAAAGACATCTTTGGGAATATTTTCTTTTGAAAGAAAGAAAAAATTTAAAATTGTGGTTATTTTAAAAATAATAATATTGATTTGAGGTGAACTTTTGAGAGTCTTATGATTGATCTAAGGACTACTGGAGATGTTTTTTCTTCCTTTCTCTGCTGCTTTGGGGCTTGAATTTTGTTCTTCATTTTAATTCTTCAGTCTGTTCACCTTGTACCTGTTTGGAAGTGCTGCCTCGTCTGACATGCCCCTATATCTGATTTATTTTTTTTCACTCAGCTTCTATAAAGAACAACCTCCTTTTTATTCAAGCTCAGAATGAAATCCTTGTTTTGTTTTCATGATTGAATTTCTCAGTGAACTCTTGTGCAGTGTATTTATTTCCTGCAGACTAGGACAATATCATCTGTGTTTCAAAAGCTGAGCCACTGCTTTCAGAACATCGGTATTTTTCCAGAGTCCATCAGCTTTTAGGAGACATAGTCCCTCAAAGTAAAGAATGTTTTAAGAGGCTGTGAGGAGGAAAGAAAAAAAAAAAAAGACTGACTGGATTCTGCTCTCAGCTAGACTGATGCAAGAGGGAGTAACCATAATAAGCACCATGAAGTTACACAAATATAAAATTCCTGTGAAGTCAGGATCAAACTATTTATTTTTTCATCATTTCTCCTGTTTCTCTTTCATCTGATTTAAAATTATATATTGAATGATTTACTGAAATTACTCCTTGTAGTATCTTGTATTTCCACAATACTTCATAACCATTCTCAGCTCTGCCAAGAACAACAGGACAGTTATCTCCATTATACAGCTAAAATAACTGAGGCAGAAGAAATCCCACCATGCCAGTGACAGATCAAGAAACTGAAACCACATTCCCAGTATCCTAGGTCCACACTTTTTCTGAGAGGTTACACTCAGACTTGCTCTCTTCAGGCTGTTGGTTCTGCACAGTTTAAACACCAGTTCCCACATCTTTACTACTAAATGGCCTTTTTGCATAATAAGCAAATGCTGAGTGTGGAACATCTCATGCAGTTAACATATCAGTTGGTTAGCTGAAATTCATCTGTGTAGCAAAACAAATACCCATGATTGTTGAAAAATATTGAGGGCTACAGCTAAAGCAACCAATAACAGATGCAAGGAAAGAAGGAATACTCTATTACCTGTCACCTTCCTTAAGTGGAAAAAGATAATAGCATATTAGCATATACTCTAATGCCACAGACAGCTGAAAGTGCTCAAGAGAAAAATCACAGAATACCTCTTAATATGAAACTATTGCAATATGTTCCACTTTGTGAGGGCTTCCAGTGTCATCTCACAGGTGGTTTGAAATGGGGCAAGACAATAGCAGACAAGGGGGATGACATTAATGCTTCTCAAGAGCAGAAACACAAAGTGACAGTATTATTGGTTTTCGATAGAAGCATTCTGTAAACAGACAAAGGTCTTCCACTTACTATTCTATGAAAGCAAGCATATATTAAAATCACAGCAGGTTTCTTTGATAAAGAATTTTAACAATGGTTTCTTGTCCCTACCCCTCAGCAAAGTCAGTCCAAGGGACTCCAATGTAGTTTTAAAACTTTTTGTTTCAAATTGTTTGTAAACTATATGAATTAGTGGCTGACTTGGTTTTTCCATCTCATTAAGACACTGAAGGACAGAAGGAAAGTGAAAAAAGACTTCTATCTTTGCTTCCAAAGCATTATCTTCATAATTAGCCTTTAGAAGTCATTAAGACACTATTCAAATTCAAACTTGACAATCTATTTCTTTAGAACCCGTCACATTTTGAGTAATGGGAAAACTACGAATCTTCAAAAAGATAAACTAAGTACACCAAGAAAGGAAAAAGAGAATTACCCTATTCATGTTGAAAAATTCATCTTTACAAGAACTCTCTCATCAGACAAAACCATCTCCCATTTGCTGCCATTTTACTTAACGTGGGACAAAATTACACAGCCTGACTCAGGTGCAGAGAGAAATTAGATCACCACTGCTGGACTCTTCAAATGGAATGAATATTTGCCTCTCGCCTCCATTAAGGAAATTTATCTTCCTTTAAAACAGGCACTGTTAACCATTCGTTCTTCACTTTTCCTCTAAAAATGGGCAGATTTCCAAATGTTAATACATTTATTTCTTCTTTTGCAGTACCAATTTCAAATTGTTTACTGCTGTAAGGTGAGGAGAAGGCCAGGCCTAATGCCGTATTCTTTCTTGTAGTGCAGCTGATGGGGTCCAATTGCTCCTGCTAAATGTCATTCCTCCTGCTAAATGCACAGATGAATACAAGGGAAGAAGCTTTTTACAGAAGACACAGCTTAAGCAAAAATAAGGTTCTCTGGCATTTTGACACATCATTTAAAAAAAAAATTGACAAAGAAGGAAGAAGTGTTGCACCTAAAACCCTTCGTAAATGTAACGTAGAACGCCCGCTCTCAAGTGCTTTCTGTTGAAAGCACCCCTATACAATTACCACACACTAAACAGCAAGCTCTTCTCACCTTCCACTTCTTATAATTTTGGCTCTTTCTCTTCTTTTCTTATACCTTGAAGTATTCAGTTCCCTCCTCCCCCCCAGATGATGTCACCACCTCTCTAGTTAAAACACACAGAGCACAGTGTGGGCCAGTACTTCACATTTGGGTTTTGAAGCGTTCCTCCAAAACAGGAGGGTCTTGCATCAGCCAAACTCTATTCAAGCACCACTAACATTTGACATCTACTTCATAAGAATACAGACAGCAACACAGCAAAGTTCAGCTCTGCATGGGCTGTGACCTCATGGTAGGGTGAGCACCCAGAGGTGGAACATCTCCCAGCATTGCACCACTTGCCAGGCTGCCTCAGCACACGCTCTCCTCAAGTTTCTGAAGGTCAATGCTTCAGAAACAAAATCAATGGTTATGTCACCATTGAAGTGCTTTTATATTTAAATCCATGCCATGAAGATAACGAACGCAAGACCCAGGTGAGGGTGTTCACCTACAAAAGCTGAACCTGGGTCTGGGCACAAGGAAGTTCACATGAAGAAATTAGTGGGAACATGGTAAAGTAGGTCATTTGCAATACTGAATTTTCAAACTTTATAGGCAACAGGAATGATCTGAAAATGAATAAACTGAACTTTAAGACAAAAACTGTGTTTTGATATATCTTTGTTCCTTTGCTATGATGCAACTTCATCATTTTCTGCAAGCCCAAGAACTATTGCCAGAAGGCACCTTGTAACAAAAACAAACAAACAAAAAGATCATCAAAAGTTTCACTTCACATTCTCCTGCTTTACTGCAGGTTACTTTTGAAGGACAAATGCTTGCTCTTTTCATGGCCAATATAGTACAAAATGGTCAACCAATACCCAACTTCTAAAGTCACAGGACCACAACAACTACATCAAACACACTTTTCCATTTGTTTTTCATTTTTAGTTAAATGACATTGACATTTAACTAACTGCCCAAAGGTTATACTCAATTCGATGCGATGGTACCTGGCATTTTAATGCTGGTTTTCTTCCTCTTTGTTAATGAAGGGAATTGTGCAAGTTGTTGTTGATTTAGTTTTGGATTTTCCTCCCAGTAGAGTTGTACTGGAGCTCCCGTACGCATACCCAATGCCATCTGACAAAAGCTATTACTGAGAACAACTCAGAATAAAACCGCAACTTTACTTCTTCCTAATGACAGGTTATGACAGGAGTGGAAGAGATGACGTGCATGCTCCCTGGCCAGTTAGAGCTGGGCTGTGTCACTGATGAGGCTGAGAAATGGCAACAGCCTCAGACAGAATCAACCTTGGCCACATTAAGCAGAAGCATTTCACAAGGCAGCCATCTGATAGCGCTGTCTCCAGGCAGCCGTGGATTGCAGTAGTTTCCTCTCTGCAGTAGCATTTCTGGTTTGTTTTCTTGGGTTTTTTTTTTCCTCTTTTCTTGGCCAAGAATCTCATAAACAGAGTTTCAATCTAAAAAGCCTCGTTCCAGCATGCATTGCTACTCAGTCCAGAGGGGAATAAACTTAGTATATGGGAAAATCAGTGTAGAGGAAAAGACTTTAGAAGCCATTAAGCATAGCTGTGTGTAGCTGCTGTAGTCTGTATTTCACCAACTTCTATGATAACTCTTCCTGCTTACTCTGCATGGTCTCTTGGGCAAAACAAAGCCAGAAACTCTACATTTGATTTTAAAAAAAAGACATGAAATATGGACTGGGATATAAGATATAAAGATTTTTCTATTTTTACATGTGCAGTGATATTTAGAAAGGTTGGAAATGATGTTTAGATTTTTATCTATTTCTGGTCAAATGGATTGCCAGAGGATTCTTCTGACAGTGGCTGTCTGCAATTTGATGTCAGTGAATATGCAGAAAATGTGCTAGGTTCTAGGATTTCATTCATAAAGTGTTGCAAAATGAATTCAGATGAGGTAGGAGCAGTACCCTTTTCATGCGTGTACGATTTTCAGAGCACAACACACCTGAGAACGCTCCTCTCTCCAGAGCAAAGTCTCACTGAAGATTATTTTTGACAATTACAACCACCACCCCTGCGTTAACTGTACAGCATCTCTCCATCTCTGCACCCGATCCTGAGCACCACACATCCAAATGCACCAGAGCAAGACAAGTCAGGTTGCCATGCAATCTCCACACTGACAGCCCTCAGCTATTTATCAGACACCAAAATGGTTCAGCTGTTTTGCATTCCCAGGCTGCAGCCCAAAGAGTTTTGGATTAGATCAAATGAAATTGCAGCTTGCAGGTTACTCGAGGTGGAAGCTCCCAGATGACTTGGAAACACCAACCACCAAGAATCTCCTTATTCACATATCTCACAGAACTTCATGTAAAAGTCCAGGCATTTTGTGACTTCCAGACCAATCTCACTAGCGATTTTCCCCTGAAATTTATGTTTAAAAAAACCCACTGTAATTTGGCAGCTGAGATCATCTGTACTGACAACATGTTTCTCTCTCCAAGACCCAGTGTCAATCTGAAGACAGACTTCCTTCTCACACAAAGTTTTGTGATATGCTTTTCATGGACGACTAAAACTTTATACTTAATATTTTGTTCACGTGCCCACAAGGAACAGTGCGAACATTATCATAAATTGAAAAAAAAAACCCCACCATGATTGAGTAGATTAACCTCCAAAACACTAGGACAGCTGTTTCACCAAACTGAGGCCAATATGCTGAAACAGCTGTTCTTATATGTAAGGTAAAATTGTCCATTTTGCTTTGCAATGTGAATACTTGACATCTATTTCATATCTTAGTAACTTTAATGTACACCTGGAGCATCACCAGAATTTTTAATCATTTGCATACTTCCCCCCCCCCCATTATTAGCAACTTCACCAATGTCATCTCATTTGTTCAACAGGATGCTCAAAACCAAAGTCAGGCAGCTTTCTGTCATCTTTACATGGACTCCACGTATGCTGCTGTCTGTAGCGAGATGCTTACAGAATGGATGAATGAATTGGATTATTTTTCTATGCAGTTTTACAATAGCACAAGTGTTCCTTAAATGGAAAGCATGTTCTGGTCCATGGTGCTTTCTCCACTTGTTTCCAAGGCAACTCAATACACAGACACATGCAAACACACACGTGCCTGCTATTAATACTCTGCTCTGATGTGAGATTCCTTCATTTATCAATGAAGCACTAGCCAGTTTCTGTAGTAGTGAAAGCCAAAGACAACCTTCTCACAGAGTAACTCCCACCAGGAAAACATTCAAGAAAAATTTGTCCTTCCATTGTACACTTAGACCACATGTTTTGGAAACTTTCTGCTACTCCTGTCTCTTGTAGTCAGATGAATAAGGAATAAGTCCACCTCACAATGTCCTGGTGCTTTCCTTCTAGAACACAATGCTTTCAGTCAAGCTCTTGCAAAGAGAAGGAAATAACCTGGGAGGTTAATTTGCACATGCATGTCTCTCTTTCCTCCCAAAAGTAAGAAGCTGACAAAAATGGTGTCACTTTGAAGGAAAGGTGTCAGAGCCTCAGTAAGCCTTGCAAGAGCCAATCTGCAGGAGTTGCACATCTGCACCTGACACTTGGCACTGAACTCGCTGAATCTGCTCCGTGTTTCTAAATAAAACTCATCTCGGACCAAGGCCTAGGCACAAAAATGATTGGTCATGCTCAGCACTCCATGCTAAATCACATTTATACCCTCTGATTCTCAATTGTAATCCTCTTTGGAACTCACTTAATTGTTGGGCTTTTAAGAGCTGAGGGTCAGGTACAGACACTGAGTGATGAGTGAAAACTGTGAAGACAAAGTTAAAGTCTGACCAATGCTGCTGTTTATCTGAGAAGTGGGATGTGACAGAAGAAAGGCAGCAGGAAATTGCAAGAGATGTTTTGAAAGAAAGCACTTTGAACCATTATTGGTTTATTGCTGTTTCCATCTATCTGATTTTTTTTTCTTTTGCATAACAAAAAGGCCTGCTGCTGGTTGCCTGGAGTTTTGGACTTGTCATTCCCACACCATTTGGTAGGGTTTTAGAGAACATCAGACTTTGGACCAGTTAGCTCTGGCCTATCTAAAGATTGTGTTAATCACAACAGAATGGTGGTACACACAAATCTGGTCTGCCCTTAGGGGTCAAGTGCCATTTCCAAAATAAAATCTACTTTTAAAGTAGGTGTCAGTGGTATTTGCAGTAATACTAAGGTAAATGGCAACAGAAACTCAGGGCAAGGCAAATTCAGGCAAAGGGTCTTACTCAGATTTCACTTATACCAGGTATGTATTTGAAGAGACCTAAATCTGATTTATCTCCAAGCTTAACAGCAGGCAATTATGCTGAAGTGGGACTCGTGCTGAATTCAGTTTTGGGGCTGATTCAGAAGCAGCTGTCTGGGATTTATTATATAGAGAATACAGTAGAGCATTGTGCATTTCACAGCAGCACCACCAGGGAACATGGACGTGTATTCCACAGGTGAAGACAGGATGTTCCTCCTCCTTTGCATAAATATGTGGAGCTGTAGTTTGAACAGCTCTACTCTATCCTAAAAAAAATATGGAAAAAGAATTCAGGTTACCTGGTAGATCTGAAGTCACATTATTCCATCTCTTGTTTATAAACAGATTTTTTTAAAAAGCAAAATCTTCAGTAGATGGAATGGGAAGTCCCTGACTTCAATGAGTATGCCACTGGCCTGTACTAAAGAAATAGTTTATGAATGCAATACCCTTAATTCATGCACTCCCTAACTTTCCAAGATTGCTACTATTAACTTGCACACCATGTAGCCTTAATGATTTTAGGTTCAATTTATATTACATGCTTCTATTTATAAATGGTTTATAAGGGAGGCTAATTAATATTTAATAGGCATTTTAAGTGTGCAATAGGCACGAGTAGCAGGTGTTAAGAGAAGGTTACAAGCACATCAAATAGAAGGGGTATAAACATCTATGAGCTCTGGTTTGTAAGTAATCCATCAGGCCAGCAGGATTCTCTAACAATTTTAATAGCAGGTTAACCAATTTATATCAGTTTTATTAATAACAAAGTCTTTGTAAACTATTTTAAATGGATTCCCCTTACCCAAGGAAGCAATTCTCTGACTTACCCTGTTGACAAGTGCTAGAGAGAATTCTGGAGGTTTGGGTTTTAAATGCCACTCTCCAACTATAAACCTGAGCTAATAGTGTTTCCAAAGCAAACACCATTACAGTGTCATCCTGGGATTTGGGCAGGTTATCATACATCCTTAGGGTTAGGTTCTGCTCCAAGACACATACATTTAAGTCTCACAGGAGCCACTACAGCCGCTTGCTGTGCATATCTGTGTGTGTAGGAGGGCACAACTTAGCCTTTTTATTTACAGAACCATTAATTAAATTACTGCAATTAAATTTCAAATCAATTTGATAACATTAAACACACAGGAAGTCAGAATCAAAGCTTGTATTAGGGTTACTGGGAGCTATATGCAGTTAATCTTTAATGTACCTCTCTATAAACCATACCCTGAAGAATGTAGCTTAAACTGACACACACAAACCCCAAATTTTATGCAAATATTCTTTTACAATGGCCTAGTTTTTGCATCATTTCCAATCGTTTCTGTGGGTTTCCTGCTATCTTCATCTGAAGGCGAGTTACCCTAAGTGAAATGGAAGAGCTTTATAAATGACAGTTTCTGATCAGCCCAGAGCAGTTCATCACCACACCATCACTAACTTGCAATTAGTCCACGGAGCACATGCTTCAATAACAAATCCATTCACGATTACGATTTCCTGCTTTATTTTCAGTCTAACTCTTCTCTAATTAACTGTAACAGTAACGGAGAATTCTGCCGAAAAAGAAAAAAAATCAAAGGCATATAAACCCCCATTTTCTTCACTGTCACA
Source organism: Megaceryle maxima (assembly GCA_024605025.1). NCBI lineage: Eukaryota > Metazoa > Chordata > Aves > Coraciiformes > Cerylidae > Megaceryle > Megaceryle maxima. The sequence goes on from JANHGN010026393.1 coordinate 116,253, forward strand.
CCCACAAAACTGACAATGGGTGGCACAGCTCTGTGCTACTGCTGAGTGCTGGCAGACCTGCAGGACCACCAGCTTACCAACAGCTGTGGCCAGATACCTTCTTGTGAAACTGTTCCAAGGTCCTCTTTGGAGCACCAGCTCCACCACACAAATCCCAGCAACCACATCCCCCAGGCAGCTGGTAGCTAAGCAGGAGGTGAAATCCCTCACTGCAGAGGTTTTACATCGCCTAGGAAACAAAGGGAATCCCCCCCCAGGTCTTGATTTTTTGCCATAGCAATAAAAGGGAAGGAGTAAGGCTTCTGTTCCTTGCGCTGTCAGGAGTGCTCTACAGCAGGCCAGTAAACTGAACCAGATAGACATCAACCCTCCTTGAGGAGCCATACAAACCACTTAGTGGAAAATCATCATTGAAATGGAAAACATTATTGCATCAGACTCCTTGTAGATTCTTGCTCTATTCTGAATTTGATGGTTTTTTGGAGAATTTTGCAGCAGAATTTAAAGGGGGAAAAAAAAAAGTTTGCTTATCCACTGATCAAATTAGCACAGAACTCTCTATATTTTCAACTGAAGAAAAACATTAGAAGATTCATTATTTAGGCAATGTTTTAGGGAAGGTCAATAGAAAAATCCAATATAATTTCCCAATTAAAATCACCTACTAGTTGACTTACATCCATTACCATTACCTCAAGCCACTGTATACTGAAGCTATTCACACAATAGTGTGATGTGAACATGCAAAGGTTAAAAATTAGTAATTACTGTCTAGACAATTCACTGTTAGCTATAGTTCAGTGAATATAATGAATAATTTATTTGATTAATTTTGCATTCCTTTTCCTCTCTGTGAATTGATCATGACCATGGAAAACTTGAAAATGTACTCATTTATCAGAATTATTTTCTGTGAATAATTCTCAACCCAAATATTCTTCCACCAAACAAAACTATTCTAACTTGTGGTTTGAAATTCACATTCTGGGGTACAAGCTATGGAGACCATTTGGATTGTTATTCTTTTTTTCTTGAGTAGATAATCGTGTAACCAGCAGAAATGCAGAAGTGTTTTTGCCCCCCCCCAAAAAAAAAAAAATTAAAATTTGCAGCTCTTTTTGTTATAGAAGTTACATAATTAAGAAAACTACTTATATTTTCAGGGGCAAATTCACAGCTGAAAACAACTGATAAATATGAACCTTTTGGAATGCTGTTATTTGTCCTACAAAAGCTCGAGTATGAACATTTCTGGGAATTCACTGTAGCTCTTCTAGCTGGTTTGGAGATCTCCAGCACGTTTCTTTTTACAAACTACCCATCGGTCATTTCCTACTCACTTGAGCTGCCGCTGAAAAGCATCGGTCCTTAGGAGAGCCTAGACTTGGATGTTGGGGAGGGGGGACTTTCCAATGCAGTTAAGGTTTTACTAAAGGATGTAGCTGCGAGGTAAAAATCCCTGCATAGGCTCCTTTTAAGCCGAGCTATTAAAGTCCCTGGGCACAGACCTGCATTACAAACTTGTACAAAAGTACCTGAAGAGAGACTGGACCCCAAATCTCCTCCTTGCCCCATTACCCATTTTGTGAGTATCTGAGAAGAGCAGAAAAGGTTCAAATTGAGGGACTGAGAGCAGGCTGCTTCTCACAGCCCATAACTGGAGGTGAAGCAGGAAGCACATCATCTTCACTTGGAGTTTAAAAGTTCACAGGCAAAGGGAAAAAAATAAGCACTAGATGAACTGGGGGAACACTGGCAAAAATGCACCATTTGGCTGAGATGCAAACAGTGTCTTTAGCATCTGTAAGAGCCACAGTTTGCAGAGAGGTCTCTGTAATAGAGTTAAACAGGAAGGTCCATTCAAAAATCCCATGAAGTGAGTATCTGTAGCTCCTGGTGTCTTAATAACTTTAAGAAATCCAGCCATGGGATGCTCTTGAAAATCTCATCTCAAAATTTATAGATATGACTCCCAGTACTTCAGTGAGGGCTCACACTGCACAGGGCTGGAGTTTTGCTTTTAACATTAATTGCTGGTCCCTAGAAACCAGCTAATATTACAGGGTAAACATTTCTGATTTCTGTTGGCGGAGTTAAGATTTGAGCTGGCAATCTAGAGGCAAAAAGCTAAGCAACGATTACAGCTCCCTGTTCTGGCACAGAATTTAATGGCATATTTTTCCCTTTGAAATTTGCTCTTCATTAGGTGAGCTTCAAAATGGAGACTGAAACAATGAGTGTTTTTAACTCTGCAGGAGATCAAATGCATTTTGATATCCATACTTTAAAGAAGAAATGACACACTAATAAGAGACAGAGATCAAACACTTTGTCACAAAAATCTCAAGCAACATGAGGTACATCAAGCCTGTTAACCCATGCTTGGCACACCAAAACACTGTCCAAAGGGCTCCACATTCTCTTCCTATTAAGTTTCAATTCTTGTGGCTCTGCAAAGCCAGCACTGCAGGAATTAGCTTGCTCCTGACCACGAGGAAATAAGGCAAAGAGAAAGCACGCGTGCAGGAACGGGGTATGAAAGAGGTGTGGGGTTTGGATTAGACTCTGTCCTTTTCTTCCTACTCTTTACTACAACCTACTGGGAGAGCACGCAAACAGCAGCAGCAAACACTGGCTGCGATCAATGTGTAAATCAGGGAAAGGTTCTTCCTTTGCAGGAGCAGAAAAGAGCAAGTTTGCACTCCCTCCCAAGCTCCTGCACAGGAGCCACGCCAGTACAGGTCTCCTGGCACTGAGGTTTTGGGCAGTGGTATTCCCAGAAGCTGCGGGAATGACAGGAGTCATTGCTATTTCAATGCATTTACCACCCAGAATTAGGAGGTCTCAAAGTTTATGCAAAACTCAATTATCTTCTTCCTGTCCTTGAGCACAGATTTCAGCATGATGCCAACATTTCATCCCTTGAAACTCACTGGATCCATTTCTTCCCCGAGGCGCAGCAGGGAACGCATTTATTACCTCTCAAATTACCTGGAATTTGCATCGCCTGCTCCTCTGCCCTCATCAGTGCTCACATCCTTACTCCTGCCACCGCCCCACCCCGAGGGAGCATTGTCTTCCGCCTTGGACTGATCTTGAAAGAGCTCACAGGCAAGTGCCAACAAGTACAAAATGCATTTTTTGCCTTCCTGCTCCACAGGAGGCCGAGTTGAGAAACTGCTAATTCAAGAATTTCCGAATTGAGCACCACAGAACATTACAAGGGTGTCCCAAAGTACCGTGTTAAGAGTATCTTGATTATCCCTATCCATTACAACTCTTAAAGCTCTCTGATTGCTGCTCTGCTCCATCTTTATGATGCTAGTTTAATTGAATTTAAAAAATAGAAATTACATATAAAATACTTTCTAAACCTAACTGATATTGGGGCCATGTAAATCAGAGGTAACTACATTAAGGTCAGTGCCAGCTCTAAACAAGAATTGTGTTAAATACAAATGACCATTTAAAAAGAAAAACTTTTGGTGCAACACGTACATAAGAAATCTAGTACAGCATCTGCTTGGCAAGAACATGGTCTGTTTGCATAAGCTAAGAACTATATGCATTACTCATACATGTATATACAATACAAAATTAATTCATGCAGAAGGGACTCAGCTTGCTTATAAATACTGGCTGACAATTAAATATTCCTAATAAGACTTACTCTCCAGCTAGCAGAACAGCCCAAAAACAAACATAATTTTGTTCGCGTATGCCCATTATATTCATGTGCTGATTTAATTAACAGTAATTTCAGTATCTTTGAGATTTCTTTTCTGTTTTACAAATTATGACCTTTTGATGAGGGCTTTAGGTCAAATTACTGACCAATCAGCTGAAGACCAAGACTAGAATGCTAACTTAATTGGCAATAAAACCAGAATGAGCACTCTGGAAAAAATTACAGGTGAGCCAAATTATTGGGGAATTGTCAAGGAACAAAGAGAGTATCATCTCAGGCAGAGAAAGCAAAGGCTTGGTAGCTCCCCCCAGCACATTGTGTTTCCCTGTCTGGGTCCTGTTAATGTCTGTACTGCTCACAAAACCACTTCAGGTTGGTTCAGCTCATCCCTCTTGCAAACACTCTGTCAAGAGGTTTGCTGTGCCCCCATTCCTGGCCTGCAGGAGGTCCTGTCAAGGGATCCCTCCATCAGCTTGCACTGAACTCCCATTGGCAAAATTTTCATAAAGCTAGAAGAAGCAAACCTAAAGGAACAGAGGTAACCAAACAGCCCTCCAGAGGCAGCACAGCCCTATCAGCTCAGCAGAAGAGCACCTCTTAGCATTTTCCTCTGCACATTTATTATTGGAACCACTCATTTCTAACAAGAATGTAGTACCCGTGCATCCCTGGAGAGAGTTTTCTAAGAATAGTAACTCTCACCATGGATCAAAGAGACCTGAGATCACTCTGGCTGCAAGAATACCTGAGGCCCTCCTGCCCTTGCTAGACAGACAGCATGTTAGCTCTTCCAAAAAGAGCTTTATTGAGAAACACCTGACCAAAGATGCTACAGGTATTCATCAATCAAATCTGAATTACAGCTTCTTGTTGAAAACAGGGGTGCGCAGTACAGAATTTAGGCATCATTAGTCTGATCTTCAGAAAGAACTATCTCCAGAGCACTACACCTTTAATAAGAAGGCAGGGTAGAAAGAACAGAGAAGTGGTGAAGCACACAGCCTCTGTGTCAAAGGGATTAATCACAGGAGCAGACCAGGAGCAGGGAAGGGTGAGGCCATGCAGCTTGCCAGGGAGGAGACGTGCAGTGTTTAAGAGCAAGAGTGGGGAGACACGTCCCCTTTATCTCTCCCCAGCAGTTGCTTGCCTGGATGATCATAAATTAGTTCCAACACCACATTTTACAGTGATGACAATGAAGAAAAGCAATGCCAGGCTTAGGCCGTTTGTGAGCACACAATCTAAGGAGAGATGTCAGTGTGGAGTAAGGGCAGGCGTTCCCATGGCACAGGCAATTCTGCCCCATTTCTGGTGGTGGAGACAGATTTTATTTTATTTTTTTTTAAATAAAGATAGGATATAAAGAGCCAGCTTGCTATGCTGGAAGGGCCTTCATTTCACGGGGTAATCCTCAGCATTCAGCCAAACTGCAAACTAGAAATATGTGATCAAATCACTGCAATTTGGTAAGCTGCAGTGTGATTTCCAAGAGAAGGATTAGTGGAAAATGCTGCCTTTTGGACCTGATCCTGAGTAGCTTGCAACAAGCTCTCTGAAGCACTTGGCATTCATTAATGATTCATTAATATTTTAGTTGTAATAAGTATCAGCAAGTACATCTAATTTCATGAACGAAAATTATTGGTTCACAGAGGAATAACATGGTACTTTTACTCAAGCAGCCATAAAACATGGGTATGAAATCCCTCATATAATCTCTAGCTATTGTCATTCAATGTTTATCATCCAACACAGTTGAATACAATTCTTATCTTTGATGGATGTGGCACACAGTAGCTGTTTTCTTGAGTGCATCATAAATATTAATGGTATTCAGAAAGCTTCTTAAAATTTGTCATGTTGCTTTGCTTTCATGGAAACACTCAGAATGTCAATAATTTTGCCCCACCAATAGCAAATTTTCATTTGGTTTCTTTCTTTCATTTTCAGTCTCAAAATTAAATGGTAGAGGATGTTTAACTTCACAGAGGAAAAAAGGATAATGCTTCTCGCTGAGCAAATCCAAAACCTAGATCAGATGCCCAGAATGAGAAAAAAAGAAAGGGGAAAAAATGTGATATCCTTTTGGAAAATACAGTCCAGTTAAAACACTTCATGAAAGTGAGGAGATTTGGCTGGAATTTCGTTTTCAGAAGAAATTGAGAAAGGCGGCTGACATTCTAAAATTCTCCTACTCTGCCACATTCTGAGGGGACATTTTCACTTAATGAAACATCTCAGTTAGTTTTCTGATGTTAAACAAATTTGACTAATCCAAAAAAGCTTTCCTAAATTCAGAAAGCGTGTTGAAATCTCCTGCCTTTGTTCACTCAGAGGAAGCCAATGTGAGCACTTCTCATCACTTGTGCTCCCCACACCCTTCTCTTCCAGCAGGTTTCTGCACCAAAGTCTTCCCCCGAATCAAACTTAATAAAATCTTCAAGGGTTTGCAGTTTGGCTGATACGTTTCAGGAAGTCTTGTAAAATTTCATCTTTCTCCATAAAATCCACCGTGTGGTAGTCAGAACAGCCTTACAAACCAGAATCATTTAATTCTCTCTGACAATCAATTTGAAGACAGCAATAATTGCAGAAGATACCATCTCTGCTACAGAGACGTGAAACACTCACTATGGGCAGGGGAAATAGAGTAATACAAAAGAATTTATTTTTTCTTACTCTGTACTCTCTCCACAGTACTTAATTTGCTTTGGGTTTAAAAATCAATCCTTCCAGCGTGGGGTTTTAGGGAAGCTCAACTCTTTGATCCTGCTCTCATTAATTACTGTTAAAATTCATACTGAAATCTGTGATCCAGGAGTTACAGATTCTGGTTTTATTTTAAAATAATCTTGATAATCCCTGATATTGCTGGGATGGTGATCTACTCTATATTGAATTTACTTTTAAATATCTTTTTGTGTGAAATGGTGAATCTTATGAAAGACAAGATCACGTTCTGTGCAGTTCACTTTGCATATAAAGTAAAACAGAGATACACTGTATAATTGAAAGGGAACTGGAAGGCCAAAGGTCAAAATAATTTCAAGTAAGAAATAAGTATTAAGCACGATGGATAAACACATTTAGGACATTTTGCACATAAATACATTTTAACCAACCTCTAAAAAATATGGAAATCATCTGGGTTTGCTAGAAATTACTGATCCTGCTCTAGTGTTTTTGACACTCTGGGATTAAGTGTTCTCGGGTTTAAGAACTGACCCCAGAGGGAGCAAAGAAAAGAGGCTGCTAAAGCTTAACATTTTCTTATTTTAGTGTAAGGTGAAGGTAAGCTTCTTTCTAAATCTGGGTTGATTTCTATCTTGCCATGAATGGGCTAACTGGTGTCTGAATATAAGCTATACTGCCATTAGCAAGCATTGTTTCTGTAGGAAAATATATTCTTTAAAGTGTTTATTTCATTTTTAAACATACTCTTTTTGGTACCTGGATTCAAGAGTATTCTGTGTAGAAACATGGACACTCAAATTCACATTGCTGCTCTCCAGGCATGGGACAACAGTCCCGGTGCAACCCAGGAACCCAAGTCGCGTGTCTTTTCTGCAGGGCACAGAAAACCAAGTATTTTAAAGAGGTTGTTCTATTTAGTCAATCATTTTCTGAAAGTCTTCCCACAAGTGTATTTTGCTTTTTTAATCAAACCTTTAAGCTGGAAAAGCAGGCAGCCCTTACTAGGAAAGATGTACCAGAGCACAAAAGCAGTGGACTCTCCGTGAACAGGAGCACAAGCCCATGCCATCTCCTCTGCAAAAGGGAATTTGGTGCCACTCATCCCAAGCTGCATTCACCCTCCTATTCCTCACTGGATCCTTGGCAGCCAGGCCTAGCAGCACCTTAAAAAGCAAAAAAACCCTCACCCTGCGTTCTTGCTTTTTCTAAAACAAATAAGCAAAATGTCACACTCAGCAATTCCCTTTCAGCCTGAGTTATAAAAATGGGCATCTTTAAGGATGATTTTTCTGGGTGTTCCTGTCAGTCCGTTTGCTAGCAGCAACTGGAGATGCTATTATTCAGTCTCCCATTTAAAAGAAACCTCACTAGAGTATATACAGCCACCTGTGGTTTTAAGTGATTCACAACATCAGTAAAGCATTAGTCAACCATAGCTTACATTTTTGGGGAGGAAACAAGACTTCTGAAGACATAGATTAAATCCTTGTAGGATCTACAGAAATGTTTCAGGCTGAGGGGCTCAGAGCACTGGTGAAATATTGATTGTTGCATTTGAAAAACACTTTAGAATAATGACAGTCTGGGAATTACAATTCTATTACTATACAAGAAAGGATCTGTAGCCCATATTTCTAAAACACTAGTGCTGCCAGTCACAGACCAAGCCATCATTTTCCTAGATAAGAAGAGAATTCTCGATATTCATCTATTATTAAACTTATTGTTCCTCAAGCCTTGAGCCTCAGCTGGAGCCTTCTTACAAAAAGCAGTTAAAATACATCTCTTCAATGTCTCGTTCTTTACTTTGACTAAGTTCCTGGTTGCCTAGAAACTCTCTAAAAGCCCTAGATTTTTCTTTTTTTTTTTTTTTTATTTTTCCCCAACTGTTAGTTAGATAAGAGATTAATTCAATCACATTTGTGACAGAAACCTGGATGACAGGCTCAAAGCTGAAATGTTTGTTTCTTGTACCCAGGAGTGAGCGTCAGACTCCACTAACAACAAACAACTTTCCATAACTATGGAAATTGCAGGTTATATCTATTTAGATCAAGAGAGATAACTGTGAAAATTGTATCACCACTGGAGAAAACAGATTTATCCGTGCTATCCACTTCTCTAACTAGCAGGACATACACCATCACTTTGTGAGATTGTTATGTCTCAAGATTATTATATTAAGACAAATCAAGTTGTCTAGTTTACATCCAACTTTACAATGTTCTCACAGATGTGCTGGATGCCAGAAACCCACCTTCTAGACAGCAACCAGATTCACAATTTGCATCCTACTTCAATCCCATAAAAATTGTTTTAAAATAATCACCCGCAGTGTTTGTATTTAGTAATTGTCACATCAGAAGGCAGAATCTTTTCCTGATATTCAGTAATGTAACAAAATAGTGAAACCGAAAAGAGCTTCAAATGTGGTTGTGCTCCACTTCCTCACCTTCATCTGTTGTTCTACTCAACATGATGAAAATGAATCACCTTTCTGCTTTTTGGGACACTAGTTCAACATGTTAATCTGCACACCAGATGTTGGAAGAATCAATTATCAGAGACATTTTATTGTCAAAAAGAAAACAAGATAAGCCTCACAGGAGCAAAGCAGCTGATATTTTCATCTGACACTCGGTGCATTGTGGAATATTAAACTGAACAGCAGGGTCCAGATCCTCAAAGCTATTTAGGGACGCATTTTTATCCTGCAAGAGGACGGTGCAGGACTGCTCCAGCAGAAGCCTGCACGCCACCTCCAAACGAGCCACCTCACTACAGTGTTCAGTCTCATTCATTTTCTATAGGTAAAATTTTCTCAACAGTTTTTTATCTTAAAAGCTTATGACAAAAAACTTACATAAAACTAAATATTCCTTCCACCCTCCTCCAAAGAAGTCTCCTGAAGGCAAATATTCTGCCTTCTAAATAGGCTTCAAATTAAGGGAGTAATCCTCCCATCCATGCGTTTTTACCTGAAATACATTGGCTTAAGCAGTTATGCACAGCTTTAGGTGATAAAACAGCATTTACATTCTTCAAAGCCACTCAGCTGTGCTGTCATTAGTTCTTCACTCTATAAATCCTACCCCTTTTCGAACCAAAACAGTTTTTAGAGATAAGAAGCAATAGCATTGTAGGTATTTTTTAAAGTGTTTTAAAAAGTACCTTTAGCAATATAAAGAGTGACTTACAAATCATTTAGAAAGAGGTAAAACTGAATAAGAGTTACTTAATTTCCATTTAATTTTCCATTCTCATCAATCTTGGTTTATTCAAGTCTGATTAACTGTCTGCAAAGTGTTCTGAAAATACAAACCACTACATAAATAACTAAAGAAGAATAGAGTACTTAAGGAAAAAATAATCTGTTAATTTGCATGGAGTTTTAGGCATTAGCATTTATTTATTTTCCCTCTGTAAGCAGACCCATCCAATCCCATTTAGCTAACAGGAAATGCTCTGGCAGCTATAGGACAATGCATCCTCACTTACTCCATGTGCCACAGTTCACAGAAAATGAATTTAAAATGCCTTGCAGAGTCGCACTTACAGAGGAATACACACATACAGATGCTTTTCATTCATTTTAAAATCTACCGTCCCTCCTTACAGGAACCTTGCAGCACAGCCTGCAGGAGTAGAACAGCAGCACTCAGAAGGATTTCAGAGGTCACTGTGTTTTCAGCTTTGTGTTTTCTCAGCCTGTTGTCCAGAGAATTTCACCGACCGCTTCTAAAGCTGTCGGAAGAAAGGTAGCTAAGAAAGAATCAAATATTTCCCTGCATAATTATGTCTGGGTATCCTATGACACCGTGTCTCAATACTTATATTCTTACACCTCTTATCCAATTTTCATGCTCAGAGGGGTGAATTTCCCAGTCTAGCTTCTTCTGCAGAGACAAAGCCTTCCAGGAACAAAACGCAGGCTATTGGTATAAGCACTCTGGGAGAAGAGTTAGTTTATAAACCAAGGGCAAGGTAGGATAGGTATGTGAGGCCCAGAATTCTGTCTGATCATCTCAGCATAAGTCACATTGAATACCAGACAAAATAAACAATCTGTTTCTAAAATGGTGTAAAATGCACACAGCAATACCATCTGGGATCAGACTGTAGTGAGGCTGGAAACGGTGCCAGTGAGACAATAAGCGCTTTGCACTCTGAATCAATTTTGAACTGGTCCTCTCGTCACCTGCTAAGAGATATTGAGGCCATGCTTGGACTAAATGAAATGTTGGGGGTTGGTATTGTGGGTTTTTTTTGGGGGTTAGGGGGCAACAAGTTGTAAAAAATATGTCTACCATTTTATGTCCTTTCTCATCTCAAAGCATTTCCCAAGTGAAACAGAACATGTTTTCCCACACAACTTTGGCTATACACATGCAGACTGGGTCACATTCTTTTCCACCCTCTTCTCAGCAGCTGGGAATGATGGAAATGACAGTAGAGCTTAACGAGAGCATTCGGCACTACACTCCTCTATAATAAGTGCTATAGGACAGAAGCCTCTCAGCAGGTATCTGATTTACAGGCAGAGCCACAAGAACAACTCCACAAAGAAAGCCAAGCCTTGCAGCAGCAGTAGGGTTAGCAGAGCTGCCATCCACATCAGCTCCTCAGGAGCTCAGGCTGCATTCAGTTGTGATCACCCATCTCAGTGGCCTTCTTTTTTCTTTGCCACGTCAGCTAGGGATGGTCTGCATTCCCACAGCATCCTCTCTGTGCACTTTCCCCACTGTGCACAGCCTGCATTGCTCACCCAGAAGTAGAGATTAGACTTTCAGAAAGCAAATCCGAAATTACTGGACTGTGCTGTTTCCATCTGGATGTAGTTGCCTTGGAAATCTCAACTGTCTGGCTCTGTGCAGATGTTGAAACTGGATGTTTCAATTAGAAGGAACTCAAGGATTGGGGGAGAACTGTGAGACAATGTAGAATGTGGGCTGCATACCTTTCAATATGAAATTTTGTTTTATTTTCTTTCATTTGTGCAAATGTTTTATTTATTTATGCATTTTGAATGCACTGAATTTGGCCATAAATAACGCTGAGATTTAATAAACAGAGGATCATTCAAATTAAAATGGATAGTTTCTGAGGAATTCCTAATACTCCAAGATTGCATTTCAGTCCTCTTCCAAAAAATATACAAAACCCCCCAGGAAATCCACAGTATTTCTACAGTTACCATACAGAATGCCTTTGGTTAGAAGAGACCTTCAAGATCATCCAGTTCAACCACAGAATGTCTTTGGTTGGAAGAGACCTTCAGAAGGAAGAAGAGTTGGTTTTGCTGAACCAAGTATTTCTGCTTTTCTCACAAGCTAACAAGTTTAGAGTTACTTCCTAATGTCCCTAACAAGGCTTAAAAATCTCTGTTCCTTTTTAGTCACAGCAAACGGGCACCTCAGTTTACAGTAAAGTTCTTTCGCCAGGTTATGTCAGATACCCTCACCCGGGGAGCAGGCACAGAGCACAGCTGATGGGTGCTACTCTGGCCAGGCTTTCACCTGTAGACTCTCCCGGGCCCTGCTTCCTTCTGTGCATCCCAAAACAGGCCTTGTTAATGCACTGCTGATTTGATACCAAAGGACTTAGAAATAATCTGCGGTATCAATTTATTCCATCAAGATTGTCAGCTAATAAGGAGCTGGGGTTTTTGCTACATAATGTGCAAAAATCAGCTGTATCTTCACTTAGAAAAACCCCAAATCAAAAAAAGAAACAACAACAAAAAAATGCCTTTCAAGTTTGCTACCAAATGTAGATGTTAAGAACACGAGATTTGATGTTAAGGACTTCATAAACTCACAAAAGCAAAAATCAGCTCTTTTCATCACACTGTTATTCAAATGTTTCCATGCAGTCTCCCATATCTTTATCTACAAAAAACACCCCAAGCTAGTCATGAGAAAAATATCCCTGCTGCTATCTGCAGAGTCACCACAATGCAATGACAGAATAAATTATCTGGGGGATCTTTGGATTTTCTTCTGTTTAAGACAGTAGCATGGAAAACAAAGATAAACTCCTGACCAACTGCAGCAATAATACAGTGATTTTCCAAACCACGTGGAAGAGGCTGTCCTTTTATTACGAGCACCAAAGTGGCCCACAGAAAGAACTCCACGAATTAAAGTTCAGATTTGTTTTGCAGGATTTCATAGCTAATTGCTCCTCCACTAAACTCTTACTAAATCCAACATCACTCTTCCTACTGCAGTGAGATTTTGACACTACATGACACAGAGCTGTACTACTTCATGCAAATGCTGGTGTCCTCACTGAAATACCATGAAGTTTTAGTAATCTTCCCAAAATGTTCACTCCTGCAAATCAAGGACTTAAATGTTTTGCTCAAGCCTTGACCTCTCCGAGGAACTTTATGTTTTCATCTATAAATATTCAGTGTTTACAGTGAAAGAGTGGCTACACTGAGAAGGAACAGCAGTGCAATGGCAAAGGCATGGAAACACACTGGTTGCTGGACCCTTCTGTTGAGCTCTTCTCGGGGGGACCAAGGTCTAGGATATGACAAAACTCCTTTACAGCTACCACCTGCACTCAGAGGGAGACTGCCTTACTGGTGAGCCAGGCAAATCTCAAAGAGAAATTAACTTTAAAATGCATTTAGTTCAGTCAGGAGACCTGGGCCTCAGAAATGTGTTTCTCTGAACAACACAGGATGATGCATAGAGCAATTATTTTTTTTTGCTCCTGACTGGGCAATGCAGTGCCAGAACCTGCACCAGTTAGTGATTGTTAAATGAAGCAGCACTGCAAACTGGCAAACATAAGGGAAAGAAATGCAAATACAAGCTGTTGTTCCTGCCATTGCTGCCATCAATTCTCCTATCAGCCTTGGGCCAAGCCAGTCAAGGATGCTCAGATGCAACAGCAAAGTAATAGCCCACATGAGACCCTCATTGAAAGACTAAGGTCATACATTCACAGAAGCAGCTTTTTCCTTTACTCCACGGTTAGTTTACAATGACAAAGTGTCAGAGATTAGATTAGCTCCACTCTGAATTCAGGTTCAGCCTCAGATTTTGTCCAGGGACATTTAGAGACAGATGAAGTGGCCAACATCTGCCATAACTGCAAAGAGATGAAGTAAAACCCTGGCAGAGGCAGGAGCGAAGCTCTGATCCAACACTCACAATGGGCTTTTGGATTGGAATCACTTTTCTATCTGTGATGCTCTGCACAGCACAAACTCCATGCAGTCCATTTGAAACGCTATCTGCATCATGCATCCCATTCTATCACTGCAGTATCTGATTCACCATCACTACTTGATAATATTCCATCCACACAGAGTTTTGTTTCATCTCCTACATGATTAAAAAACAAAACAAAACATAACAGTAGAAGAAAATTCCCTCTTGACTTTTCTGCATATAATTTCTCCTCCAACACTGGGCTGTCAAGTGTAGCCCTTGGCAGTAGGAACTGGAAATTAAAATTTATTAGGGTCTTTTTGATCTTTCCTTGCTAGCATCTTTCCTTGTTCCTGTCCCTAGTAGGAGAAGCTACTGGTCACACAGAGGGAAACACCAATATTTGTTGACTATATGGTGTAATAGAAAGAAAACCAGCACAGACTGACTCAGAAAGAAAGGGCAAATGTTCATGAGAAAGGAAACAAAAATTACCAGAGTGTTTCTGAGGAAACTAAGAGTGTAACATCCAGGCTCTCTGGCTCTTTCTCTAGTTTTACACCAGAATATCCCCAGTGAAGTCCCTGGTCATGTGTAAACCTGAAGGTCTAGTACTAAAAAGTCCATTGGGCCCAAATGTAGGCGAAAGTTCCCTCCTCGAAAAGGTGCAGTTGATTTTAGAGAGAGATATTTGCATTTTTTAAATAAACCATCAGCTTCATGCTTTCTGCACACGTACACCTTAAATCCTGCCCGGAAAATATGCCTGACAGCTACATCTTCAGAAAGTATTTTGTCCTTTCTCTGTAACTCAGAACGGACCTTCTGTTCAACTGACACTTTGCAGCACACTAGACTGTGTGGCTCTTTGGGGAAAGGCAAAGCAGAAAACAGTCCGGTTGTTTGGTTTAGCAATGAACTTTCCCACACATGCCTGCTAATTTATTTCATTGAAAATGTCCCAACTAATTGCACCATTTACCCTCAGAGCACACGCGTGGCAGTCACATTAATACACCAGAAGACAATGGCTCCAGAGGAGCTATTACCACGTACCAGGCCAATAACCCACAAACGGTAAAGGATTTTCACAAAAGACTCAGATGGTTTCCAAGGAACCATTATGGTGTATCAGGTAAATAAAATATTATTGAAATGTATTTTTTGCATTTAAATCACTTGCAGCAGGTGCACAGGAAGTAGCATATAATAAAATGGCTCACGTTCCCTGGAATACTAACGAGAATCGACGGAAGCATTTAGCAAAAAGCAGCAGCAGGTTCTTACCGTCGCAAGAGGAACAATTCCCACAAACATTGTTCGGCTGACAAAGATCTCGGAGACCACCAGTTCGCTCACAGAGTCATCTCGAGGGTATTCCACCTGCCAGGTAATTTGCTGGGCCCCTGCCAGGCTGCTAGCGTTGTCAACCTCGAAGTCCATCTGCAGGATCTCATAGGAGGACGTGTTTGCTCTGGAAAAAGAAATAAAATTTTCCACAACATCAGTGGGATGTTAATAACAAAATATATTTTGATTTCTCTTTTCTATTCACGAGAAGATTTACCATTAAATTCAACATGCAAACTTGGAAGATGCCGACAGAAGCCTAAATCAAACTACATGCTGGGCAACAGCTATACTTTATAGAGAAGGTGACACTGAAATGGAGGTATTTTTCCCATTAAACTCAGTCATTCATTCTCCATAATCACAATAAACTTACAGAATAAGCCCCAAAGCCTGGGAACTGCATTGCACAGATGTTGTGAAATTATTTAATATAGCATTATTATAATTTTGTTGCTGCAAATACTGATGCTCCAAAACAACAGAATACTTGACCATTCCTCATGCTGTATCAAAAATGAGCTCTTGGGGAGGGGGGGAGAAATTCTTTCAAAGCCAAACTTGTCTGTATCTCAGTGAAAAAACAGATTTGCAGAAATTATACATGACGAAAAATGGGGAATAGATTGTCCTTGTTTTCAATTCATGAAAACATTCTTCTCATTAGTGGTGCAGACTTGCAATTATATGGTGATCATTATATATTTCTTATCTGGAAATAAAAGTTTAAAGGTACAGACACGGATGTAAATGCATAGCATTCAGAACTCTATTTTAAAATTACCTCTGCTTCTTTTGTTAACAACAACACTTAGCACTCTCCTCTGGTCCAACACTATGTAAATATTAATAATTAATACTCAGGTTAGAAAGAAAGATCTTCATGCTACAGAGAAGAAAATAGACACCAAGATGTAACCAACAGCACTCGGCATATTCACAGCAGGGACCTATTTAGAAAGCAGACCTTTGCTCATCCAGCACTTTACTTCCACGAAAATGACAGTACTTTACAAAGCAGCATCCGAATTCCTGCCCCTTTCCCAGACAGACACCTGCAGGGTGGAGACCTGACACAGCTTACACAACACGGAGGTGGGATGGGAAGGCAGCTAACCTGACTGCACACCCAATTGCTTAATCATACTGCGCTGAAGAGACAAGCGATGTTCCCGGTGTCGCTGAGGTTTCAGAGCATGTGCTCCTAACGTCGGTTCACATCTGAATTTCCAGCACGTGAGGCCCTTCTGTAATGATTTGAATGTGCACTTATTGTGAGTGTGAGATGGTTTGTTCCTGATCCAGCAACCCCTCAGTAACAACCCACCTTCTGTAACTTCACCCTCTCCCGTCCCACGGCACATTATTTGTGTGCTCTCACCCCCAAGTAGAGACTTCAAGAGCTGCATACATAGAAAGTTTTTGCCTGTCGCTGCAGAGACCAGGGACTTAAAACATCCTTTTCTGCTTCCCAACTGCACAGAGGCAGAATCTGGTTCTGCCATCTGTTTTTGAAGGCGCATTGTAAAGGAAAAAAAACTGAACAGGAATTATTGATTTTCATGTTTTCTTTCTGACAACAAACAACACAAACATATGCTTCAATGCCTGGAGGAGAAATATTTTCCATGCTGACAGAAGATAATATCCACCTCCAGGCAAAACTAGAAGCTATTAAGGCATCTTCTCAGTGACCAATCAGACAAGCAGGAAAAAACTTTTAAGACAAATATTATTACACAATACTAGGGATGTAATTAAACCATTTCTGTTAAAAACATAATCACTGTGGGAACCATGATGGAGTGCTCAACTTCATCGTTTTCTGCGTATCACTTCTGGCAGTTTATTTTAGCTAAACTACATAAAATTAACTTGCTCACAACACAGAAATACAGTGTAGAGATGAGTTTTACACTTTTAGAGATGAGCTTTATGTATGGATCTAGGTATTGGAGCTGTCAGGGTACGTTTAGATCTGCAATTTAGGTTCAATCATTAAGTCAACAGTTGTCGCTCACAAAAACACTCACAAGTGGTTTCAAATTCCAACAAAACTACTCATGGAGGGTTTTGCTTTAGATTCACCACTTAAATAATATGTCGGGTTAGCCTGCACTGATAAATCCATTCCACATGTGCCACTGCTTGGCACTTCTCAGAGCTCAATCCATCATGCCTTCAATGATTCCTTTCCTGTTTTTCTCTTTATACATAAAAAATAAAAAATAACCACAATAGTGGTTTTACATTTTTAAGACAGACTGGGACTCAGCTCTCCCTAAGAAAATTGTGTGTGTGTCTGTGTCTTGCCTATAGAGCCAGCCAAAGTAATTGCCAGGGAGTAAAATGCATGGCTGTACAGCTATAAAAGACCTAAGTTTCATTTAAAGGCAGACATGGTTGTACATTGCTGGATTAGAAATTAGTCTGTGCATCTAGAAAAGAGCAGCAACTCACATACATAAACCTTCCACAGATCTAGCTAATATTGACATAGGAACTTAAGCAAAGCTGATTTCCCAGGTTTTTCAGGAGTTCCTAGGTCCTGCTTCCAAAGAGAATCCTTTTCATCACCTGGGAAAACAATGTGGCTTGTGAAATGTTTTCTGCTTTGTCTCTGAAGCAAATCATGTACCATGACATGTTAATGTTGATTAAAGAAAGATTTCATTTGAAGTTCTGCTGAAAGTGATGGTTTTACTGCATCTAACCATCTTTCACTCGTGGAGTTTCTCCACTGAGTGTATAGCTTTAGCAAACCAGTATTCAACTTTCTGCACTCCTTTATTCACCAGCAGGTTTCCAGTTACCTTCAGAACAGGAGGTCGATGAATTTTCTCTAAAATTACAGTCTCACTTTTTTCTGCTTTAGGACAAAGATTCGGTCTTGAAGCAATGCCAAGTGTTACAGTACCTGGGGCACAGAGTCCCCCACTAACTAATCCACCCTCTTTGTTCTAAGTCTCTTCCCAGGATACAACCGTAAGAAACCCGTGATAAAACCTGAAATGTGAATTCCTTTCTTTCTCAGACTAATGCCTTCCTACTGGCTGCTGCATCTCTTATCTTACAGGGGCTTCTTTCCTAGCAGGAAGATTGGTACTATATTCATAATTCTTGCAATTTATTAACCAGCCTCTAGAAAGAAGATCTTGTGGGTGACCCTTGCCTTTTTTTCCACTGAAACTGATGGAGGTTGCTAAAGTAAAACCAGAGATAAATGAAACCATAATCAAGACCTTAAAGGTTAGCATTTACTTATGGCAGCTCCATTAGCTGATAAATCCACATTGCAATACCCATATATAAATTTCTGTCCTGGCTATGTAGCTTTACACCATAACCCTTTTTAAAAGAAGCCATTCCACCTGGCCCTGGCCAATCTTCAGCTTTTAGTCTGATTTGTAGCTGGTGGCCAGCATGTTGGTCTTTGTAGTCACTGTCTCTCTGCAACTGCCTAGTGAAGACAAAATGTTACCAGTGGGAAAATCAACTAGCAGAGAAGACAACGACTGTAACTCATGCTGTTATCAGCCATTAAATCCTGCTAAACCAAACTTTATCCTGTAGAGATTTCTCAGCTTTTTCTTGAGACTTATTCCATTTTTCTCTTAAATAGGTTTGCACTATTGGGAAGAGTCTGATGGAATCTAAAGACTATAAATCACTTCTCTTTTCCACATCTTTCTTCTCTTTTTAGTTAAATATTTCTATTGTCCAGTGAAGTCTTTTCCTGGTTTAGAAGGATTTTGCCAAATCCTAGTTTAGAGGAGCAATAACAAATAAAAAGTCAAAATTACTTTTATAAAAAAAGATTATTTCCTGCAAGCATAAGGAAAAGACCTTATAATTTTAGGCAGCTGGCATGCTTGCTAATAAGTCCATTTCTATGGAAATGAGTTCATAACTATTAATTTTGCCTGCTCCTGATCTATTCTTGATGAGCCTTTCAAATTTAGAAAAGCGCTTCATGATTCTCTCAATTTGGTAATTACTAACTCCCTTTGATGAATCCAGCCCAGTGTTTCAGACATGAGACATTCATTACACATTTTTCTTTCTGGTGAGAGGACAAAAAGAAACCACGGGCTTGGATTTATTTCCTCTCTCAAACCCCAGTAAGTAGGCCCCTTCTTCAAATTGCAATTTATAATCCTATTTGTGTACGTTCACAATAGTGCCTCTGCTAGGTGCTAGAAGAATCCTCAAAACCTTGAGATTTCCTGTTGTCTAGCCTCGTGTACACCTAATGCATTCCAGCCAGGTCCCCAGGAGCCCCATCAAGCTTTGTAACGTAACAGTCACCAGTACATACCAAGCAGCCAGCCTGGAACAGCAGAGAAGAGAGTTTTAGCACAGATTGGTATATCCATGTCAAATTAACCCAACTCTAGCTCCAACCGACTCCAGAATAAGAAGAGTTAATCAGGACAGGAAAATGTTGCTAAGTCCCAGAACTGTCCTGCAAGAGACACATCTATCCAGGCAGGAGCTGTAGGCACACAGAGCCCAGCTGCCAAGTTGAACCTCAAGTATTTTCTCTGGAAGTGCATTGAGCCATAAAGGAGTGAGCACTCAACCCAGAGGCAGAGCCTTTCCTCGGTTAAAAACACTCTCCCAGTGAACTAATCACAGGTTGCTGAAACCACTAGAAGAATAAGGTCTGGGTTTCAAGTGCTCCTGAGCACTTTAGCAAACTCTTACATCACTGTGTTCAGATGCTTTGTAAAGTTCACAGTGGTTTTGGAGGGCTACCTATTACGTTACCTTGTGTACATGTATTCCGATCGATTTTCTTCCTCAATTTGCCAGTGTATGCAACCAGTAGGGGAAAAATAAAAAATCTTAATCTAAAAAGCTTCAAATATCAGATTTTGTTACTCTACGTTTGAGCACTCTCTGTGGCCTCCAAGGCCCCATGCATGTAAGAAGGACATGGACCTGCTGGAGCCAATCCACAGGAAAGCCGCAGAGATGATCAGAGGGCTGGAGCACCTCTCCTGTGAGGACTGGCTGAGCCTGCCCTGGAGAAGAGAGGGCTCCAAGGAGACCTTACTGCAGCCTTCCAGCACCTAAAGGGGGCCTACAAGAAAGATGGGGAGGAACTTTTTACAAGGGCATGTATTGATAGGACAAGGGGTAACAGTTTTAAACTGAAAGAGGCCAGATTTAGAGTAGATGTAAGGAAGAAATTCTTTACTGCAAGGGTGGTAAGGCACTGGAACAGGTTGCCCAAGGGGCTGTGGATGCCCCATCCCTGGAAGTGTTCCAGGCCAGGTTGGATAGGACATTCATAGAATCACAGAATCATAGAATTGTGCTGGTTGGAAGAGACCTTTAAGATCGAGTCCAACTGTTAACCCAGCACTGCCAGGTCACTGTTGAACAATGTACCTCAGCACCCCATCTCCAAAGCTTTTAAACCCTTCCAGGGTTGGGGACTCTACCGCTGCCCTGGTCAGCCTGGTCCAGGGCTTTACAACCCTAATATCCAACCTGAACCTCCCCTGGTGCAATTTGAGGCCATTTCCTCTCATCCTATAGCTTGTTACACGGGAGAAGAGACCGACCCTCATCTCACTACAACTTCCTTTTCAGGGCATTGTTGAGAGTGAGGTCTCCCCTGAGCCAATCTGAGTAACCTGGTCTAGTGGAAGGTGTCCCTGCCTCTGGCAGGGAGGTTGGAACTCGAGCTCAAACTATTCTATGATTCTGTGAGTTATTCCTTTATTAAGCTTTTATATGGAAGTGCATAGGCTTTTTTTTTTTTTTTTCCCCCCACAAAAATAATAGATCACTGCAAGGTTCACCATAGCTCTGATGTTAGAGGCTTTAATAATACTACAAGATCACCTGGTATTGAAAGAATATGGAGTTTGATTTATTCCTGATTTTTGACTAAACCAAACACAGAATGACTGAGTTAAGTACTGGAATGATACACAGTGATTACTGTTATGATAGCAGTGACAGCCTAAACAGTCACCAGTTACCTTAAATAAACAAATGCCTATTATTAGCTATTAAGAAAGATTTACATCACTAACCAAACTAAAGAGCCTGCTCCCTGTATTTGAGAGAGAATGAACTAACACAGGATGACAGAGCAAAGGGTGACAAAGGTGCGTTCAGCTGGGTGTGCCACAGGCACATGGAGGGTTGGCTGCCTCACACTTCTGGTGCAGCAACAATTTAGTTGATGAAAGTCAGACCCTCCTATTAGTGCAGTTGGCTATTACAGGAAATCGTGAGTTTCATTCATTCATAAAAGAATGTTTTCAGTAAATGGCAATCTGTTTATGAGGCCCACAGCAGTGTCAACAAAACTCTTAAGAAAAAAAAAAAAAAAAGGGAGCAGACACTAGGTAATTGAAAATAATAAAATGTCTGGCATCGTGTTGCTTGAGAATCATTTCAAGGTTAATAATGGTCAATTCTTAGTCTCTTGACAAATGGTCACCGAATTCTATGAGAATAGGATTACATAAGCAAGGTACATTAGTGTATAAAATATTTCAGTAATACAGGTCTCCCTCCTTTGATCTCGGGAGGATTAATTTCATAAGTACAGTTTACTGAAGAGCAAACACAAGAGGAAGCTTTTCAATAACTGATTGGAAATGCTCAAGACCCTGATTTCCTGCTGGAGCCAAATGAAGCAGCAGACGGCCAAGACCTCTTGGGGAAAAGATCCAGATTAAAGGTTCTGACCTTCTCCCCCTGAGGAAATTAAGATCCCAGCAGCCCAAGATGAAGGAAATTAGAGCAAATACCTACTAAAAGAGCAGAATCCAGTTTCTTCAGCTATGAAGATTTGCATACCGCCAGCCCTTACACCTTGCTGAATGCTGCTTTCCCCGAATGCAGGCACTGGGTAACAGGAACTGGCAGCAGCTAAAACCTTTAAAGCCAGGGTATCTTCTAGCAGCTACAACATCCTTCAGCATAGATCCTACTTGAGAACAACTTACTGGGGTGAAACGGCTACACTTTGTGTTACATGTGAAGTTTGACTCGATAAAGGATGTTAGGACTTAAGCCCTTTTTTCCAACCATATATCATTTTCATTATGCTGTAAGGACACAAAGCTGTTTACAAGCTTGGAAGCAGCCTACTCGCGCTTCTCTCGGGGTGGTTTGCTGAGAAGGGGCCTCATCCTGAGGAGCACTGAAGATGGGCCTGGCTGGAGCCCTGCATAAATAAGTGCAGGTATCCCTGTTGAGTATTGCAGCGTGGGTGGCCATCCTAGAAGCCAAGCGTGGCCATCCTTAGAAGGCAGGGCAAACTTCCTGCACATCCTGAGTATTTCTGCAAGCTTTTGCACCAAAGTGAAAACACTCAGATGACACAATACCGCTACCCCTTACTGGGTGGCCCCAGAGGCTGATGGAAACCAGACAGTTTGGGGGTACAGGGCAAACACAAACACTTGAAAAAAGCCCTGCTCACTCTTCTTCCATGCCACAGCACGGAGTGCAAGGCAGAACTCCCAAACACCAAACAAAACCAGGATGGATGGCAGGTCGCAAGTAAATCTGCAGGGATGGATAAAGTTTGCTTGGTTTCCACTCCAATACATTTCAAAATCACAATTTACAATTTGTTCTCTTGTGTAACACAGAACTTGCTCTGTTGTCCAGTTTACAAAATAATTCATGGTGCCTGATCTTGTTTTTCTTTCACTGCCAT
Source organism: Megaceryle maxima (assembly GCA_024605025.1). Lineage (NCBI taxonomy): Eukaryota > Metazoa > Chordata > Aves > Coraciiformes > Cerylidae > Megaceryle > Megaceryle maxima. Next base: position 138,844 of record JANHGN010026393.1, read on the forward strand.
TCATAGATGCATGGGCAATGTAAATTGCTACGAAGGATAAAACCAAGCTGCTAAATCTGTTAGGAATGTATGGACTGACACCACATTTTAATAATCCGGTAAAAGCCCTAAAAACAAGAAGAAAACATTTTTCTTCAAAACACACCACCAAGACCAGATATTATTCATGTGATTTTGCTTAGCCAACATTTTCCCACAACTGCAAACAATAAATCTAGATAATGAGCAAACCTTTTAAGCTCTTCAGCTTCTTCCACTGCCAATTCACAACTGTGCTGCTCACTAACAACTTGCAATAACTTCCACTTTATTTGATTTTATCAACATCATCATGACAACCCTGGAGACAACTGAGACAATTGCTTCAATTATTTTTATTTGCTTCCACCCTTGTGACAGTGAACAGAAATTCTTCTGGTAAAAGAGCCCTTAGATACTATTTTAGTTACCCTGTAACAAACCAGGACTTTTTAGGACCAAATTCAGTATGGATGTAATTGGTGCCCTTCATAGTTAGCATGTACTGCTGGGCACTGGGACTCCATTTGTTCCTTTGCCATGACCTTCCCCTTTTGAAATAGCATGTAATCTTTTAGAGTTTAAAAAAGCATTTTGATTGCACTGGAATATTTTTCTGACTACTATTTAGAACCTCTTTATTGCTGTGCTGTGTATTCTTAAAATAAAGCTTCTCTGCCAGAAGAAAGCATCTTGCTGGGGAATATAACAAACACATCCAGTAAGAAATTGGGGCCAGGATTTAGCTGATATTGGCTGCAAATATAGAGGGAGCTATTGTTGTTTGAAAAATAAGAATGATTTTTATGATTAAAGATATAGCTGAATGCTGGCCAGTTAATAAATATCAACAGCCCAAATGGTGCTTATATTTTCTCTTTAACTATTCAGAAATTCTTACATATTTACATATCATAATCACATGGAGTATTTTCAACACTGCAGTGCAAGTAACTGAAATATATTATAAAGCAGAGATGGATTTTTAAAGAGCCAATAATTGAAAATTCAAGATCATAAATCCAGTGATATAAGAGCTTCTTTGCAATGCAGGAACTCACATACAAAGACCCTCCCTCCACAAACTCTCAAAAGACCTTTAAAAGAACAGGAACACAACTCTGGAAGGCACTATTTTACCATGGCCTGTGCTGCAGCTGAATCACCCCAGGCATGGGCATCTTCAGCTAAGCTGCATCTAAAGTCAATGCAGCGAACATTTCACCTGACCGCAAAGAAAACAGAGTGGAGGGCCAGGGGCATCCAGACTCAATGGGGGAAACAGGGAATATACCCTAAAAGTGACCAGCTGAACATCCTTGGGGACATGCTGCAATGCAATGGGACAGACTCTGAATCTGTCTGTAATGCCACCACGGAACAGCCAAATAAATGAGCTTCCTGCAGAGGCCACTCTTCAGTTCAGCTCCTCCACTAGGTTACTGGCTACCAGCTCAGCATTGCCGAACACGCTTCACTCCGAGTCTTGCTCTTTCCCAGCCAAACAGAAGATGTACTACAGCTTAATCAACCTGTACGCTCTTCCAACTTCATTGAGAGCTTCAGGAAGAGTGACCCCATGTGACAGCTCCTGAACTTATATAGTTCTGTAAGGCTCTTGAATGTTACATTTATAAATACATATGCTGCTTCCTCATCTTCCTAGATAGAGGGAAGAGACCTGAATGAACCCTAATGGCTCAGGGCACATTTCCAACAGGTTTCCTTGGTGTTCTAAACACCTTATGATTTTTATATGCCTGACATTAGCATTAAGTGATCAGAGTCTTATATTACTATAGTTACTAGCACTCCAGATGCTGGTTTGGTTTTGGAATTCCAATTGAGGCTGACAGCTGGACCTCCTTGGGGAGAACAATCAACCAGAGATCCCCTCTGGATCTGAAGATGCAAACTCCCCACGCACAGAATTTATGAATGAAAGGAAAGGGGAGACAAGCTGCAGACTGTGACACAAGTACACCTAATGTGCTGGAGGATACAGGGAAACAGTGACAAATGGTCCTTTGCTCTTGAGGATTTAAAAAGCTTAATTCAACACCTCTTGAACTTAATCCTTTGCTTAGTGGGCAGACGGTGGCAAATGAGTAAATAACAGAGTGCCAAGCAGCTAGCAAGGGCAATGGAAAATTTAAAAAAAATCTTTTTTTTTTTTTTTTTTTTCCCTTTCCAAAGCTTGCTAACAGTACACAGAAGTCCTGAGTCTGCTGTAGAAGCTACTGTAATACCACCTGCATGAAATAACTGAAGAACAGTCAAAATAGGAACATGGGCAAGAATTATTTTATTCCTCCTACATTCTCTTCAGATTTAAACAAGATTAAGCATCTAATGTACACTTACATGGAGAGGTATTGTGCAGGGTGTCCGGTGGCTAATTCACACTTCTGCTAAGAAATAAATGGCCATACCAACATCCTCAAAGATGTTAAAGTAGGGATCAGTGTAGCCCATCAACGTTAACACTAACGGGATTTCCTCTCTCCCCACTTGCCCGAAAGACATGTGGTGTGCATAAAATTGTGTTATTTTACATGCTGATAATCATGTTTTTAAAATCAGTTAAGCTTTTCATCTCGCTGTTGATACTCACTGAACAGACAGGGAAAATGTGGAAGTGACACTGGCACATAAACATCAGTTTCCCATGTTTTAATTAATAAACAAGATCAATTCATCCAGCTGAGCAAACACAGGTTGGATTAGGGTCTGCATTCAGTGTGTGAACAGAAAGAGCCATCTGCAGTAATTCTTTGTACCTCCTCCCTCTGCTAGTTGAGATCAGTTTGAAGTCCTGATCTTTGCAACAAAACTAAAAGCAAGAATACAAACAGCAGTTGCTATGTTGTTACTCCATTAAAAGTTTATTTTAGTCCTACAAATAAATTCAAATTTCCCTAGAAGTGCCAAGATAACTCCAAATGACAAAAAAGAGAGGGGTGGATTTAATATTTGTCTTTTTAAAAGTCACTCCATGATTACTTTCTAATAGCATGAAAGTAAGGTCAACACAAGGGTCACCACGTAATATCTCTAGGTCACTTTTTGGAAGGCTAATCACTGCTTTGGCACACTTGCAAGGCAATGATTTCCCACCGTGTGATGAATCCAAATGTAGTGACAGCTAATGGGGGGGCTGCTGGGACATTGCTCAGAGCTAAGGTCATCCCATAAATAAATGAGTTCAGGCACAAGTGAGTAATAAGTGAGGTTAATTCATTTAGGCTCTGAAAAGGCATAATTAGACATGGAAATGAGAGAAGGGGGTGTTCCATCCCGCCTTCCCCACTCCCCTCTTTGTATAAAACATCCTCCCAGGACTTCATGACAATCAATTTCTGCAGCAGTGAAGGCTTCGACAACCTGCAGGTGAAGTGGGCAGAGCATCCAAGTTGAGGTGCTCTGGCCTGCACCATTGGGAAGAATCACCACTAAGAACATCACCCTGAGGGCCTCCCACATTTTCTCAGGGAGTCTGAGCAATACACGACCCAAACAGAACAGAAACAAAAACACCGGTGCGGTCGCTACGATGTTATATTGACTCTCTTGTTACCCACTATAATAGTTGCACAATTTCGGGGTTCATTTTGCTTTTTAATTTTCCTTGCTACAATAAAAAAATGTTACCTAAGCAGAAGTATCAGCTGTCAGGAAGAACAGAGTCAGATAAAAGGATTTCTAGAAGAAGAAGGCGGGTTCCTGAAGGCACTGCAAATCATACAAAGTTACATAAAATACCCCTAACATTAAGGGTTAATGTAAAGCAGAAATTACAGAATCATCCTCCTATTCCTCTCTTTTCTGAATCTTTTAAGGATTTCATAATCCCTTCCCTCCTCCTGCCCCCTCCCAACTCCCTTCCTCCCTGTACAAGAATATGCTCAGCCCTGGAAAACTGTTTCGCTGAAACCCTCAGATTTTGTCAGGTCCTGGCATTCTTTGAGACAGCTGTATTTATACCCACTGCTGGTGGGTAGTCATGCTGGAAGCAATTAGCTTTCATGCTTATTCAATATCCCCTTTCAAAAACTTTTGAGATCCCTCACTGCTATTGATTTGGATGTGGAAAAGCACAGGGCGGGGGGGGGGGGCAGTTCATCCATATGCTGAGCTCCTTCAGTCTGATTCAAATGCAGTAACTTCAGCTCCACACCACCTCACACGTGCCTCCATAGACATGTTCAAAGGCTTGGAAACCTTCACCACACCACTCAAAGCCAGCGGCTTCCAGGTCCAGGAAAGGTTCAAGCAGCCAGCAGCCATCTCACATTTAGATGGCCAAGTTGCATTTGAGCACGTCTGTTGAGTTTAACGCCACTTTCAAGCGTGTCCTTTATATTTTTTTGTTCTGAGGGAAAATCCATCACTGCTGCACTACTTAAAAAAAAAAAAAAGACATGGAAAGAAAACCATGATCTAAGACGGTAGCTAAATGTATACTGATTGCAGTAATTGCATCTATTCCTCTGTTGGAAAGTCTTGTATTGTATTTCTAATACGCGCTGATAAGTGCATTCACAACATGATTAACTGCCTCCAGACAAGAATGGCTATTATGTTTAACAGACTGATTAGCAAGTGACAGAGCTGCAAACTGTACTCCTAGTAAATTGGCTGCTTTTAAATTACAGCAGCTTTTTTATGGTTCCATTTTTAAAATGCAATGGTTTGTTACACATATGCAACGTAATTCCTATCTGGCAATAAGTAATAGAGGATATGGAGCTTTTAACTTTTAATCTTCAGATCTCAATTAAAGCATTGCTCATTTTCTTTTTAATTACAGTGAAATCTACACCATACATGGCACTCATTAAGCAACATCCTCTCTTCAATATCCATCTCTCAAAAACTATCCTTAAACACAGAGACAGCGATTCTAGTCCAGCTCTTCTAAAAGAGTTCTACCTTATTAAAGCCACCTTTTTGCTGGGTCTTTAAGCAGTCAAATAAGACAAGATTTATTTTATTCTTAGATGAGTTTCAGTGTATTTTAGGATTTATTCTGTATTTTTGTTGTATTCTTCTCAGCATTTAATTCCCTCTTCTTAGTGCTACGGGCACCTTTCCCATGGACTTTCACAGAAGCCCCAGTGACCTCAGAGCAAGGCAAAGGGGAGAATTGCCGAGTGTGTGCCACCAACAGCCCCGCTCACCTCCTACAGCAGAAACCAAAGCAGAGATCTCAAATCTGACCTCAGCCCAGACTTGCCACCGCATAAGGCATGCCCCTGCCATAGCCAGGACTTTACACCTTGAGTGAAATGAGCTCTTCATTAATTCCCTGTATTTTACAACAAGAAATGGTAGGATTTAGGCACACTGTTCCTTGCAGTGCTTCAGAAAATCCTGCCATCAAATACATGCTTCTGGTTTTGTTGATGGCTCTTATTTTTATCACTGTAACATATGAGAACACTAGTCTTGGAGTTGGGCCCTCCGTGTATTTCATACAAACACAACTATAAAGACAGTCCTGACCCCAGAGAGCTTGAAGTCCACAAAACAGAGACAGAAAAGAGATACCAGAGTAATCTGCAGCAATTTAAATTCATACAGAATGCACAAACCCTTTAAGTGCAAATTTATCCGGAGACTTTCAAGCTCAATGACATCATGTACTTCAAACGAGCTTATTTATAACATAAAGCTTAGTATAACTGGTAAGGAGATAGAATAAATCAATTTGCGCTATCACAGAACTTCATCAGATACAATACAGATGGCTCTGCTACCATGGTTAAAAATAACCTACACATTTTTAAATCAGCTCAAGGCATTTATCAAACTAGGAAACTGGTGGAGGAGGATGTTGTCTAGCTTGTGTACATTAATGAGACCATCCACCCAGCAGTCTCGTGCTTTTATTAATTTTACCTCACGTCCTTATAATTTTAGCCTGGACAGTCAGCTGAACTGAAAGGATTCAGTTTGCCAAATCATTTGTCTTTGCTAAATAGCAGGACAGAACAACTTGAAGTTGTTTATTAAATGCAGATAAGGAGGTGGGAGGGATCATCCAAAGGGCAACCTGATTTTAGAAGAGAACATAAAACACTTTGGTAACAAAACCACTGTAGGCAAATGTGGCCTCCTGGCTGAGCAGTCTCACTTCATGCTGGATGAAAAAGGATGATGGGAATTAACAGATCCTGAGAGGCAAACCCTACAACAAACTAATCATCAGGGAGACTGCACTGGAGAAATGGCCCTGTAGATCCTGCCAGCAACCTGCATGGTCCTCAGCCAGTTGTCTTGGGTTTCCCAGCTAATCTGCACCAGGCAGGGAGACAGAGAGCAAAACACCCCCCAGCCCTGCAAATAATACTGTTTGAAGAAGGAAATCCATTTGTTTCTCAGCTTTCATCGCTCCTGTTCTCACATTCCACCCACAGAAGGAAAATTAGGTGTTGAAGTTTGCTTGGGATTTATTTACTAAAGGATTTACTGCAAGATCCTTGAAGGAGCTCTGTCCAGCTCTTCCCACTGGAAGGAAAATCACGATGCCCTGGTGCCTCTGGAGAGAGGAGACATAAAACCAGCATGAACAGCTCAGAATGCAAGCGCTCTAAGAGGGAGGACCATTCTCTGTGCTGGAAGGAAATTCCAGGTCCTGTGTAACCCCTGCAAAACGAGGAGGGAGAGCTCATGCTGTGACCACTTTTTATTATTTTTTTTTTTTTAAACAGGTATAATAAGCTCCTGGGTCAGCCAGAGCCTTGACATCCACTACCTATGATTTTTCTTCATAATGAGCTCCCTAAAGAAGACCAAAAGCCTTTGTAACTCAAATAAAGACAGATTTCATCACAATAAACCTTGAATATGTAACTTATTAAACAGGGAAAACTCAAAGCAACTAGATCAAACAGAGGAGGCTTATACCCAGCTCTCCCCTCAGATCGCAGTGTCACTGCAGGCAGGTCCTCTTGGTCCCAGCTAACCCAGACACTTCCTGGCCTGCAGCAAACCCTGCGCCACACTTGGCGGTCCCCAGGCAGATCTGTCCATGCCCTCCAGTAGCTGGTTGCCGGCTCCTGCCCCCTGTGCATCTCTGCACCAGCCACTGGTGACCAGCTCCATGCCCCTCTACAACTGCCACAGCCTGCCTTCCCTGGGAGGTTCTTTGCAGAGCAGGCTCAAGCCTCAGTACCAGCTCCCTGTTTTGAGCCACCTGTATGGAATGATGGCCTCCCAGTTCAGCATCCATGTACAATCTCTTTGGGATCAGAACACTGACCAAATTGAGATCTGCTAGTTATTTAACCAAGAAGTATCTAGGAGATTACTCCCTAGAGTAGATGCCCAATGTGGCAGGACCACACAGGAAGTTTAACTCTCTGAAGTCCAGGTGAGCTTCACAGCTGAAGACAAAGATCTACTTGCATCTAAATCTAATCCTTTTTCCTGAGGAGGACTATACATTAAAAAGAAAGTGATAATAAAAATATAATAAATTCTGGCTGGAACATCAAGTTCAAAGTTTACTTCTGCCTTAACAGGATAAATTTAGGAAAACAAGATACCATTAGAGTTCATTAGATACACACTTTAGACTTATTGCTTATTAAAATATATATTAGCCATTCCCTACTACTTCAATTTAGCAGCTACACTATGCCCATATTTTGTTTTCAAGAGGATTACAGCAGAACATCTAACTATATGAATGCTTCTGCAGGTTATAATTGAAAATGAGATCAACTGTAAACTGCTGTGATAAGGAATCAACATGTACTAGAAGGTGGTGACACCTATCCCTGCTGGTTTTGCACCTTCACAGTGGCTTTAGAAACACACAAAAATTGCTTCTCTACCGCTCTTGCTCATTCAAGGTTCACCTCTGTCCCCCAAGATACCCACTGCTCCTTGCAACACCCCTCTCCATGCTGCCTCCCTGGCCTCTGACCTCCCTCTCCCTTTCAGTTGCCCTTTGCAGCCCTCTGACGCCAACCCCATCTCGTCCCCACTCTGCCACCTCCAGCAGCACCACCAGGTCCCATTGGCTTGGACCACTTTGCCACCCCCTCTAATCTCATTTATAATCATCGTGACCAACATGCAGCCTTCTGGAGTATTAGTGACCAACACCCAGAATAATGAGGATCCTAAACCGCAGAGGGAAACACCACCGAGAAGCACAAGAAACTTCATAAGCTAAACAGGGTGAAGGATCAACAGTAACCTGCTGTATTGGATCAGAATTTAGGGAAATCTTTATCAGCTCTCTCTCTCAAGATGATTTCAGAGACAGCAGCAAACACAAGTGCTGCGCTGGCTGCTGTACTTTGAAGTATAAAATACAAAGTGAATTATTATTAAGTGCAAGTAACAGAAAACAAAATATATAACAAAAAACAAATAGGGTTTTTGCCAGCTTTGTGAAGCTGCTTACAGCACCTAAATCCTGCACCACGGGTCAAATTTAGCTTTTGACACAGACTTGGTCTGAAGAGCAGGAGGGGTGGTTTGTTTTTTTTTTAAATTAGTCTATTTTCAAAAATTACTTCTGAAAGACAAAAAAAAACCTGGAGGGCATTCTCCTCTGTTCATAAGCTGAATATTGAAACTGGGTTACAAGAGGAAAGCAACCTTTACCACGCTTCTCACAACGCGGTATTAAACAGCATTCTTAGCTTTCTGAGTTATATTTGTTTTTAAATTGCTTTTAACACAGGAACATCAGGTTAATGAGCTTTATCCAGTTTGACTGGAGGCACTGAAGCAGACATTGCATGTTTATAAGTCTGCTTCTTTTACAGAATAATGTAATGCTATATTATTTATTTTGTGGTGAAACAATGACATCTTCAGCATAGGAACGTGGAACAATCGAGAAAGTCTGACAAGCCTGACACACAGAAACATCAGAGGAAAGTGGGAAAGAATATTTAAGAGGGAGAGATTTCAGGAATCAAGGGAAACTTTTTCAAGTGAAGAATCAAGGGAAAAGAGACTGGGAATTGATTTATTTTATTAAATAAATAAAATATCCGTACTTTCCGGCACCCCTTTTTCTTCAAACCTTTTGCCTTCAGAACCCCAACCCTTCAAAATATTTCTCGCCAGGCCACCATAAAACAAAAGCAGGCTGCGGGAGGGAGCTGTACATTATAAGCTTTAGCTGCAAGACTTGTACCTCTGCATATCATTTTCAGCTCAGGCAATGGAAAAAAGCAGAAAGCCCCTTAGAGTCAGGAGGCAGATTTGAAGGCAGTCTATAGAGCATTTTACTAACACCTGTTTTCATCAAACTGTCTTAATACTGGGGCTTTCTACCTTTTGTGAGTGATTGCAGGAGCTATTACTTTAAATTAATTTAAAATAAAACTATTTTCAATTTGAAAGTTAAAGTGCAAGCATTCCAAGGAGACTTACAAGGCAGAACAAAACCAATAAAGGATCCTTTCCTCTTACACAGTACTTGAAATCGCACTGGTTTTAAACTTAATACGGGTCTGTACAAACTGCTTATATTTGGCTTGTGGGGCTGAGAACACAAAGGTCTTTGTGGAACCAGTCTAAGGCTGAAGCTTCATTTTCTTGGAGTTTCCTCACATTTTAATCTCTCTCCTAGACTTTACTTCTCTATCACCTTCCCCCAACAAAGCATTTCCTGTGAACAAAAAGCAGCATAACGTGAGCTGCAATGTAGGATTTGGTGGCATCATCTCCAGGTCAGCTTCCAGGGGCCCCAGACCAAGCTCCCCAGCATGAAGCAGAGACCCAGAGCCTAAAGCCCTGACCACAGACCTGACCAGGTCCTGTCATAGAAGCAGGGGGTGGCACAGAAAAGACAACCAGCCCACTTGGGCAAGGACTATATCTTTTCCCTCCTCCGTTTCAAGTCTTATTTACCAACCATCCAAAGCCCAACTGGAAACCCGCTTCCCGAAATGAAAGAACCACAATAGGAAAAAGAAGATCAATCACACAAATGTCTAGTGAATAACCCAGCAGGCCACAATGTTTCTTTGGAGATCTGCAAGCAGCCAAGAGATGACAATACTCTAATTAAAACAGCAAGGTGCAAAACGTATCCAAAAGGCTTTTCTTCCCATCCAGCCCCTGCTCAGACACTAGGCCGTGAAGTAAACATCAAGTTGCACTGGGAGTTGTTTCCACAAAGAAAATTCAGATAATGAGGCATCCTTAAAATCTCATCTCTTTTTTTAAATTTTAATTTAAAATTGAGAGGACCGTGTGAATAAAAGGGAGGGTGTTTGAGGCAAAAGGACAGGTAGTTCTGCTTCCAGAGCTGTGCACAAAAGTGAGGCTTATTACAAGCCTTTTATTTTACTTCAGGTTTTTTAATTTACTCTTCTTTCTATATTCTCTCATCTATTCATCTACCCATTGGAGTACTGAAAACTCAAGTTCTTGTTCTTCCGATTCATATTCAAATCGAAACACATACAAGCACACAGCACAGCTTTCAGCGTAAAAGTTTGAAGAGTTTTGTTGCGGATTCTGGGGGCTTTTTTTTTTTTTTTTTTTTTTTGGAGTGTATAACAAGCCAATTACAGAGGCTGAATCAGTACCTTCTAGATGAATACAGAGGAAATGAGAGGAACATAGCAATGGTGACACATCTTCCAGCTTGAACTCCCTAGAACACATGGTATGTGCTATTATTTTATGTATCATGAGTAACTTTTATGCGTTTATCTCATCAAGAAAACCACTCTTCCCCTCACTTTTGCATCTCCTGAGTGCTTAATGAAGTGAGTTTGCTTTTGGTGAAGGTAAATGGATAAATAATCTCTTTAGAATGATTCCTGTGCTTTGGTCATGGTCTCAATAGAGACACTCATGTCCTTAGCACCAAGAAAGAACACCGAGGCCACCTGCTTCAAAGGCCTGCAGGTACTGGAGATTTTCATAAAGCAGAGTAATCAGGTAGGGCCCAATGCCGTTCTCATTCTTGAAAGAATGCACAATGTTATTTAATTTATTCTGAGCCCTCATTTGGTTATCTTCTCTCAGAGACCGTGCTCTCATAGAATCTTAATGGTTGGAAAGGACCTCTAGGATCAACAAGTCCAACCTTCATCCCAACATCTCTCTAAACACTAGACCAGAGCCTCAAGTGCTACATCTACTCATTTTTTAAACACCTCCAGGGATGGTGACTCCACCACCTCCCTGGGCAGCCTGTTCCAGTGCCCAACCACTCTCTCAGTAAAGAATTTCTTTCTAATACCCGATCTAAACCTCCCCTGACACAGCTTCAGGCCGTTTCCTCTCATCCTATCATTAGCAATTTGGGAGAATAGACTGACACCAGCCTCACTACAACCTCTTTTTAGGTAGTTGTAGAGAGCAATAAGGTCTCCTCTCAGTGTCCTCTTCTTTACGCTAAACAACCCCAGTTCCCTCAGCCACTCTTTGTAAGACATCTTTTCCAGACCTCTCACCAGCCTCAGTGCCCTTCTCTGGATCCGCTCCCACCAAAGCAGGCCCGAGCCTGCTCACACCGGGCAGAAGCCACACACCCACAGCCACCCTCGTGCTACACGAACATGAACTGCACCCTGTGGCCCCCGGCAGGGCCAACTTCTCGGATGGTTCTGCCAGACAGAGCACACCACTGACCTCTCTGCAGGGACTCCTGGCCAGATACCCAAACAGCAGATCCCTCTGGGCCTCCAGCTGATGTACTAGCTCCAAAAAAACCCACCCTGTCAGGCTCAGAGGTGACCCAGAGAGTCAATGGGAAAGGTTTATCCATCTAGAATTATTGATCCAGAAGTAAAAACTGGAACCGAGTATGGCAATACCCTGCTGGGATCACGCTTTTCAATGGTTTTGTTGAATGGATTTCAGTTGAAGCATTTCAGAGCAGTCCAATAAAATGAAATACTCCAGTTCAGAGCAAGTTTACCTGAAATAAGGCATTGCATTAATAGTTCTCTGGCTGGACACCAAACACTCGCATAAAAGCTAGGATATGCTGGATTCCCTGCTAGGAAACCATTCTAAAAACAAACTGCTGAGCAGTTCTAGTTTTGACAGGGCTGGCTCCTTCAGCAGGGCTTGGCTATTTACTTTAAGGTACACGGGCTCTGGCCTTCTGCCCTGATGGCCACTGCTACCTTAATTCTCCGCTTGCCATGGAAACATCGGAAGACTCGCTACCATGGAAAGCAGCTGCCCCGTAGCAGCCACGCTACGATACTCCCCAGAAACTTAGAGTGGAAGTGAATCATATCCCACAGAGATACAAACAAGTTTAGGGACACAGAGCATACTCCTTCAAATCAGATGTGGGAAGTAACAGCAATGTTTCTGCAAAGAATACTAGAGACCTATAGATAAGAGAACCAGGCAGCAGGGTCATCATTTACTGATGGGTAAGGAAGTTGTCCTTGATCCACCTGGATCACTGCTCCAGTTCTGGAACAGTTGAGCAATTGCTACCAACTGGCTAATCAGTTCTATGATCAATATCATATTACTTTTTCCTCTCATATAGAACATAATTCCTTCCCACACCTTTCCTTCCAGTCTTTAACCTTAGAAAAAAATAAAATAAATCACCTGCTTTGTAATTAAAAAGGGAAAAAAAATAATAAAATATTCCAAGCTAATAGTCATTAAAATCATCATATTAAATTTATGGGAAATACATTTAACTATTACCATGGCAATCTGGAAACTGTTTTGCTATAATTAAAAGGATAATTACCTTTCACTGTATTAACAAACTCATGAATTTAAAATTTAGGACATCTTTGCCAGAGTAAATTTATTTGCATACATTACAAATAACACGCTCTCCTGGTATTTTCTCTTTCAAATAATCATGACTTTTATATGTATCTTGATACCATGTTGTATCGATTTTCATTCAGGGGACAACAGTGGATACCTGCTTTCATTTTACTCAGCTAGATGCATGCAGATTTGTTCAAAGCTAAAAAAAAAAATAAAAAAGGCCTGTAGAAGAAATAATTCTTTGGACTAAAAAAGTACAGTTGCAGCAGCACACTTTGCAGGTGCCTGCACCTTGGTTGTTACAGTGAAGGAAAACAAATATCAATCCAAAAGTCCATTTATTTGTTTTAGAAGATTGTCTATGCTTTAAGAATCAAATATTTTTATCTTTTAGTTTAAATTGAGTATGTTTCACTTTAATTTCAACTTAACTGGGAGATAGAAGAAAACTGAAACTTTGGCCTATTTAGGACTCAGCTCCTTCTAACTTGATTAATTATCACTCCATATCCACTTCCAGACATTTTTAATAACAGCTTTGGAGTGGTTGCCAGCAAACCAAAAAAGTAGATATCACACCATGCCAGGAGAAAATATCAGTGCCATTCAGCCACAAGCAGACAGGACATGGATGAGAAAGACAGAAGAACCTGTGCATACCAAGATCCTATGTCACATTTGCAGGACTCCTACCCCCAGGAGAGCTTCTTGCCACAGTTACTGGCTGCACAACACGTTCACAAGAACTTCTGGGTGTGAAAAGGTTTTCTCGAAGGGTTTTATTCAGAACCACAATAAGCAATGGCAGTAGCCATGAATTTCCCTACTCAAGATGACTACCGCACACAGTAAGAAAACTCCCAGTACTTCACTTGCACACACATCTACAGAATGAAGTAATCTGTAAAAGTTACTTGGCAAATCATTTCAAATGTGAAATAACGTGGTCAAATGACAGGCTACGAACAATTCAAAACAAGCAGAACCAAAACAAAGCTTTTCCTCCAAACTGTACATCCAGCTCAAGAAATTAGGTTGAATAACTCACTGTTATGTTTGGTTTGTCACCTGTTATGATGCAACACAGAGCAAAATTCTTTGCTGAAGAATGAATGTATCCTATCGAGAGTTCCATTCAGCAATGATTTTCTATGGTTTGCAGGTGTAGGTCATGGGTGAAATATAGACTATGGTCCCCATTGCTTGAAATATAGATCTCTATAAACAGTCTTATAAACAGGTGCTGTCTGGAAAACTGCCACTTTTTTTTTTTTTTTATAGAAAAAGCAGATACATGCCTGTTACCCAGTTGGAATAAAGATGACTCTGAAGACTGTAAAAGGACACAAAACTGTAGGAAAATACGAACTGTAGGCACATTTAGTGCGTACTTATAAGCAGAAGATGCTTAGCAAGTTGCATAAATAAGCTCAGATTTATGAACAGTTTAAAAATAAATAGTTCAGTTTCTGGAAAAAAAAGAACTGGTGTTAGATCAGTAATATATTTTAGCATGCAGCTTACTTTTCATCTATAAAAAATGTATCATATTATATGTACAATACTACAATATATAAAATTTTATCCTAACAAGGTCTAATGCCTAAGTGAGACATTTCGTGACCTTAGCTTTTCATAATGGTTCTCACCTTGGTGGGTGACAATCAGGTACAGAGATGCTGCTGTGGCTTTTCCATCAGAAGGAGCCCCAATACAGACTCTCTTCTCTACCATTTTTATTTCAGGAAACTTACCAGAATTCATTACCTTTGAAAACTATCTTTGTCAAATTTGATTGAAAATTCCACCTCATCTCTTCAGGAAAGAGGACCAAACCCAAACCAACAGATTTAGATGATACAGAGGATGAAAGATGATTTTCCAAGTAGGTTACGGCTGCCAAAAAAGCCAGTGCAAATATTGTACCACAAATGGAAAACGTTTGACAGCACGGGACTGTAACAATCCCTCTCCTGACAGGACTCAAGCAGGACCTCAAAAAAAGGTTGCATGTTTTACTCAGGATACCAGTGATAAAAGCCAGATAATCTAGAAAAAGAAGATGACTACTGGAGGGACTTGCACGAGAACAGAATTAAAGAATGAAGTACCAGTAGACAGAGGGGTAGAAATTTATCAGCACTTGACACGTATTATCAAAAAGAGAAATTACTTGGTGCTACTAGACTGCACAATTTATGCATGACTGCAAAAGGAACAGCATCACTCCAGAGAGTTGAGGGAAAAGAGCACAGCATTGCCATCGTTACCCAGCATTCACGTGGATGGTCAACTAATCAAAGCCAACACCGTTCTCAGGAGGCACAAGAGCTGTAGAATTTGGCTCTCATGACTCAGTTAAAAATCACACAGGAACCATAGCAGAGCAAAAGCAAAAACAATATCTGCCTTCAGTTTGTTTTAACATTTCTTCAGCAGAACCATAAAAACTCCAGAACATCACCTCCTGAAGCAGACACACAATGCCATGCAGAAAAAGGCCTGCTCTGGCCTCTCTCAGAGCTCAGAATGATGCGTACGACCTCTGTGGGTTAGCGTCAAGCCTTTACTGCTACAAGTGCAGCTTCCCAGTAAAAGGAAAGCCTGAAGCCCATGTCAGTACATCTGCAGTCTGGCACCACCACGCTTTGTGGCTGCCAATTTGAGATTTTCATGGATGACAGTGTTCAGCAACACCAGTGACCATCTGTTTCTTCCTCCTCCTCTTCCTCTTCTTCCTTCTCATTACCTTCTATTTAAGTCAGTCTTAAGTGACCAAGATATCCTGCAAGCAAAGGCAGATTATAATTTGCTGTGGATGATACAACATCTGCTGATTTATCTCCCAAGGAAAAGAAGAAAATTGTGGCGAGGCTTTGAAAGAGGGTGTAAGGTAGAGGGTTAATGGGGAAAATGGAGCAGCTTGAAGTTAAAAATCATGGCAGTCACATGATTTGACAGACTGTCTCCCTGGGTGGCAGGTGGAAGCGCAAGGCCCCGTAGAGGGTGTGTCGGAAAGGGGATGAATGTACCTGCAGCACGCTGTAGCCACAAGGAAAGGCCCACCCCTGCTTATCTGCACAGCTGCCTCCTGTGCAAGGGGACGAGCAGGAACAGAGATCAGCAGCTTCACACAAGTGCATTGTCTCTGCTTTATGTATTAAGTGCTATAAAGCAAGCAATCATTTGGATGCTTTGCATTTTGCTGCCTGCAACCTACGCCTTCCTGTGACAGCGTACCAGAAGAGTTTAAACTTTCCTTCTTGGGATTTACATTAGCCAAGACATGCCCACACCACCTCTAATTCTGCTTTAGAACTAGATAGAGGCTTTGCCTTAGGAAAATTCAAATCCTGTGTCAGCAGTTTATCAGATAGCTTCTAGCTAAGGGACATATTAAAGGACAAGACCTGATTCCGCAGCCAAATGGCCACATGCAGGCCAGTGAACTGCATGCTATAAATAACCATTACTCAGTTAGACTGTGGTGAGGGAGGGAGAGGAGAAAACATCCCACATGGAGCAGACTCTCCCATTTGCTGAATTGCTCCTTCCTTCTGGAGGCAGTGAAAACAAGAAACACTGTGGGTTCAGTAGGTCACATCCCTGCCCCGTCCCAGTTCATTTCGCCATCTGAAAATTAATCAAGAAACTGTCAGTGCTGTGCAAAGGAAGAAATAGGGGCTATTCCTTTTACCTTAGCCCTGTCTTTGACATCTGCTCTGTGCTGGTATGACCGTCCCAGTTAGGAATCAAGACAGACCACAGGCACATCTCTCTCCTCACTCTGATCCCAAAGATCCCTAGGGGAGGATGTCTAAGGGACAATATCAGGACAGGGCAAGCATGCAGTGACATACCTCCCAAGTCCTCAGCCAGCCAGAAGCAGTCTGGGGACTTTCCAAAGAAAAAAAACAACCAAACAACAACAAGGAGGGGAAAAAAAAGGAAGACTAAATTTAATATTACTGAATGGATTTTAATTTTGTAAAGATGCTTCTTCTCTTTCCCACATAAACTTTTTATCTACAGCATCCTCTGGCAAGGACTTCCACATGTTAGGCAGTTGGTAAAGATGCACCTCCTTTCATTTGGAACCTGCCAGATGCTACTTTCAAGTGATGTCACCAATTCTTTTTGGAAAAAGCAGTCATTTCCTTATTCACCCGGCACAATGTTCATTTCTTCAGACCTGACTCATTCTCACTGAGACAGGCATCTTCATGCCAGTGGATATATTCCCTTTCCTGGAGGAGAACACAGATGTTGCCTTCCTAGCTGCTAATTTTTATCTTTTCTCTTAATTGAAATTACCTTCTGTATCCTTAGTTTTGTAAGTAAATGTCCCATATGTTGACAGTAATGCAGTTTATAGAAATTCAGTTGAAGAAAGTAGGTAAATTTCTTCAAATAATTAATATTAAGAAGATGTTCATTAGAGTCAACTGCAATTACGGTAGATGGAAATTAAATAGTTAAAAATTCTAATTTCTTTCAAATTTAGAAACCACTCCAAAGCTGGTTCTTTCTATGGCTGCAAGAGAAACATCATCATGTTATTTTTCGACATGGGAGCGTTTCAGGCAGTCCACCTGCAGCTAATTCAGCTCACGCTGCTGGACCTCAGGTAAGGATGGAAAACCAAATGGCTCTTGCATCTAAGGAAATGCAGTAGCTTTCACTTTACTTACAAAGAACCTTATCTATCAGGGTGTGGGCATTTGGGTCTGCCAGTCACCCCCTCCAAACAGCCAAGCTCGTGCTGATCTCAGTGAGGACCTGTAGCAATATTGCCACTGCTACCTCCTGCAGAATAAGATTTTCTATCTGTTCAAAAGCTGAAGTCTTTAATTTTTGCAACCGTGAAGATGAGATACCAGCATACAAAGTGAGGCTAACACAAGACAAACAAGCACTGTGTCTTGCAAAGAACAGGAGTATTCAAAAGGAAGGATGTCTTTTGCTAAAATAAGCTAATATACTCTGATAAAGGCAGATATCTCCAGTCCCATACTGCTGCTGCAAAAAACCTGGAGTAACAATGACATTATGAAACCTGTAACCACATTATGACTGAATAAACCTCCAACCAAGCACTACACGAAAGGAATTCTGGTGCTAAGCACAATGTAATTTTAGAGGGAAATGGATGTTCTGTTGTGATATAACATAAAGGAATATAAATTAATTAAACCTCTTTAAGAGCTTCTTAAAAATAATGTCTACTAAATGCTCAGAGAAATTCCTCCAGGCAGCAGTGATTAAATAAATGTAAAATGCTTTCATATTAAAAGGGCATCATCCTGTGTCAGGAAAGAAAGGTTTTACTTCCTTTCAACTCCAGCTTCAAAGCGCCTCTGTTGAGCACAGTAACACACACAGGGCAGGTCAGACTCAGTATCCAGCCCCAAAGAGGAGCCTAAGGAGCAACCTTGGAGTCGCTTATCAACAGCAAGATCAAAGCAGCACTCTTTCAGGGAAGGAGAGGTGCTATCAGGGCAGCACAGCTCCTGAGGTAGATAGGACTTGCTGGGAAGAGGATGTGAGGATAATAGCTTGGCTTTTCTGCCATGCATCACAGGACATAAACAATACCACTTAGAGACACAACCATATTCAGCCTTGGAGAGTTAGGCCGGCCCGTTGAAGCTTTGCAACACCTCGTACTTTGAGCATTAGCACTTTTTCATTATAAGCAAGAACAAAAGCCCAGTTTGTCCGCAAAGCTTCTGGAAAGTTCAAGTTGTGATGACTGCAATTCAGCGCCTGCTGATATTTGTCAGGGACAAGCTGTAATTTCTGCTTTCCTAGCAGCCCTACACCTTTCCTCTTTCCCTGCTTTGTCCCCTCCTTGCATTTTGCCTCACACCAAGTTCACAAAAGCCTAGCAGTAGGGACTATTTTCTTGTTTCTACAGCACTTGTCATTTATAATTCCTCACCTCTCCAGTGGTTTGGAAGCACTATCTTCTGTAAATACTAATTCCCATGATACTGTCTTTTTTTTTTTTTTTTACCACCACAGTTCTCCCTTCGTGACTCTTTTTTCTGGTTTTTGGTTGTTTTTTTTATTTTTCTTTCCAACTTCTTACATTTCACCTATTTCTTAGCTTTAATATATTTTTAAGAAAAAAAAAAAAAAAAGAGCCCTATATATTCTTTCAGATGAAACCAGTCTTTTACACTGCAAGCAGTAATTACTTCATGTAGCACAAACACACACATTTCTTGACAACAAGTGCCTGACAGCATTTCAAATGCTGAGAAAACTGTCTGTGTCTAAAAAAATGGAACAAACTTGCCACAGTTGATTTTATATAACTTACATTTATAAATTATATAAGAGAATCCCACCCCACAAATAGAGCAAAGAAATTTGGATGCCACATATTTAAATTAAATGCCCAGTGGAGTTTACTCGTTGGAAACTTAGTGGAAGAAGATTTACTGAAAGCAGTTAATACTCAGACAGCCTGCGTGGGAAGTTTTAATTGAGACTTATTAGAATTGGAGATTCAGGAAATAGAAGCCTGAAGATGATTTAGAAACAATTTTAACTGCCAAGCTCCGAGTTCTGACTGGCACACGTCACAGGTTGTCAAGGACTGGTACCACTGCAATCAGCATCAAGCTGTCCTTCCTGATAGCATCAGTCTGCAAGAACCTCACCTTCACTTTCCTCTAAGCAATAGTGGTAATTTCAGCACTAAAAAATGGGAATCCTCCTGACACCTCTTTGCTAGAAGGAAAGGGGAAACCTCTCCAACTTTTAGGATACTTAAGAAAACTAAGCATTCCATTCCCCTAAGGACAGGGAGAAGCAAACTGGCAGAGTTAAGAGACCAAGGCAAGGCACTTGGTTAGCTTGTCCCCACTTGTGTCATCAAGGTGTGCTGAGCCTTAGAACAGGTGGAAAAAGAAATCAATGCCCAAATGTGCTTTCAGAATTGCACCTACTCCAAGGCCAGCCCCAGATGTTGGCTGGCATCTCTAAACCAACTCAATGGAGAGGGTCTCTAAACACTCACTCTCTTGCTGCCTCAGAACTGCATGGTGCCTTCTCCCTTTGCCTCTGCCTCTCAAGGGAGTCTGCCCTGCAGGAACATAAATAGCTTTCAATATACATAATACTTCTATTTCTTTAAAAAGCCCTTCTGCAACTTAGTTACTCTGGTGCTGAGAGGAACTGTCCCAGGACTGCTTGCAATGCAACAGCAAAGGGCAAGCACTAGCCCAGCACCCAATGCCTGGCTCGCAGCCAGCCCCAAGCAGCAATTCCCTGCCCTCTCTCAGGAAAAGCAGAAGGCTGTACCTCTGGGAAAGAAAAAATTTACAGGCAAGCCAAGGTAAAAACAGCATAACCACGCGAGAGCGCTTCCCTCCATGTTTCCTCCTCCACTCTTACAACAGGACTAAACTGCTTTTCCTTGCATCTGCCACCACTTGGGTCTGGTTTCGAGTGAAACCCACATTTGAGACCCTCTCCCAGCAAAGCACAGGGACAGAGCTGGGCTCTTTACAGATTCAACTCCACCACCCCTGAGTGCCAGGGAAATAAATATATGGTATTTCAAAGGCGTAGGACATAAATACTGGCTTGGTTTAGAACCCTGTGGGCAGTAAAGTGCTCTGCCCATTAAAACATAAATTATCGTCCGAGTAAAGCTGATGAGAGCCTGCGACTAATAGGAAGTGGTACTAAATCAGCATTGTAGGAATGCTCTTTCCAGTCTGACTGTGCAAATTTACTCTTCTCCCTCGGGTGCTTCAAGATGGCAGATGAAAATTAAAGCTAGTTTGTATGGGAGCTCAGAAGTAAATTGCTACCCTCCCCAAATACATCCTTATCAATAAAGTATCTTCTTAATCCCATCAACTATGATTGTAGAACACCTGCCATCCCCAAACTTCGACATCTTTATGAAAAGAAGAAATTTAATCTCACAATCAACCTCTGAATCAGGTAGCAGCAGCATTAATAATAATACTCGGTCTACCAGGAAATTGAGCCTGGCACTCATTACCAGAGCTGGGCTTTCAAACAGAAAGAAAAAGAAAAAGAAAATCTGAACCTATAACACAACTGTGCTGAGCCCCCTTGGAAAACCCGGCCCTGTGGTGCATACAGAAACCCCCGTGCTCTCTCCAAGACTCAGTCCCCAAGTCCCCACACCAACAACTGCATCTCTGCAGTGGGAGGGTTCAGATCCTTTTCCCGTCCATCATCAGGTCCCATCCAGAAAAAGACCAAGGTGAGGCTCCAGCAATGGCTCTGCACCACCACAAGTTTCATTCCCATAAAGCACAGTGGCTATGTACACCTAGAAGTCATCCCAGGAGACAGCAAGGGCTGTCACCCCACCTCATTGCTTCATCCCTTCTCAAATCTAAGAGCCAAAATCAAGGTCCATTGCCTCCCAAGTGGCAGCTTTCCATGAGAAGTTTAATGTAAAGCAAACTTTACAGCTGTTTTTATAGCAAGGACTATGACATTGACAGAGCTTAAACTAACAGCACAAATACCATTGCAGTAAGTGGAAGGGACTTCACCACAAACTCTTGCTCTGGCTTTACCTCACTAAGGACAGGCATTATTATGTCAGCTTGTGAGCTTTTTCCTCAGTGTTCATGTCAATTAGCTCGTATCAGTCCTAGAAAGCATGACTTAAGTGCCTAACATGCCAGCCCTTTATGTCAGGGAAGGCTTGTTACCTAGAGTGTGAAGATGGAGAATGTAATGCAATAATTTTGTGATGTACTCAGCATAGCATTTAATTTCACAACATCTAGGAATTCAATCCAGATAATTTCAACTTTTCTCCATAGCTTTAACCCAGACCAATTCTTAGCTCCTCAGAATTAGGAAAAAGTAAATAATACAAGTTTAAAGCACTTGCAGAGATCAACACTGCCAGCTTCTTTATGATCTACAGCTAAATCAAACACATTCAGATAAAGTTTCTGTTTGCCAGTAATATTTTCTTTGACTCCTGAATTTACCCTTTTCGAGATACTCGTTTCCTAAGCAATACTAACTCACATCTCTTATTTATAGTCCATCTATGCTATTCTTTGCTTTCCATTTCACAACAGGGCTAAGAGACACTATTGAGATACAGCTCCTCGAGAACGGCTGTTCACTAGCTCATGGCCAGAAAGCTGCGAGTGTCACAAAGAAAGATTGCACTCTGCTTCCATTTCTACGGTCTGTAACACAGGCTTCTGGAAGTGTGTCCCTGGGCACTACTGAGGAAACAGAATTCTTGACAGAGATAGGTGATTTTGTTTAAATGATGAGGTAAAGTCAAAATCAACTGAAGGCCAGTGCTTAGGAATAGACAATAGCTATGGCTTCACAGCACCCAGAGCTGCTCTAATGACTCTGGAAGAATCCTTTTAACTCTAGGTTTGGCTTCTTGCACTACATAACTGAAGTTACTTTATCCCTGCTGGAGGCCTATATAGAGTGGAATAGCCACAAGCTAAAGCAGATTGCAATGGCTTCTTGGTTTTTCCCTCCCAACACAGTGATGTCCTTTTATCCTTTATAAGTGAAAAACCAGTCCTGCAACAAAGTGTCAGGTTTTTGCAACACCCCCCACAACTGGACTGTGTTTCCATGCCATCTGAATGAAACAAGAATTGCTGCACGGGTCCCAAGGTGCCCACTGAAGTGAGATGTGGTTTTTATTTATTGAAGAAGGCACTTGCATATTTTGAGAGAAAGTTATTTGTTGGCCTTAAATCAACCACACAGGAACAACTAAAGAAAGCCTGCAAATATATCAAGAAGGGATTTAGGACTGAATACACCAAAAGAACATGAGTGAAGACAGGTTTAAGAGCTAGGGCTGAAGAAAGCAATGTATTTTAGAACAGAAGGGCACTCTTGCCCCCAGTGTTCCTATGGGCACTGCACAAAGATACGCTTCACTTTTGAGAGCCAGGCCGTGCAGCAGCCGGAAGGGTCACACAGGCTATGGGGATGGGGTGGGATTTTCTGAGACCTTAACAGCTACCGAGGGACCCAGTTCAAGCTTAAGCTAGTACGAATTTCCTATCTCAGAAATCATCTCTTTTTCAGCATGTTTTTGACATAGGGTCTGGGACATGAGTCTTACATTTCCTTGGACCTGCAGCTCAAGGCGTATCCTGAAAAAAAAACCAGCAAAGGGGGGCAAATGGGCAGTATGGTTCCCCTGCCTCTGTATCCACCAGAGGACTTGGGGAGCAGACCCTGCCCCTTCTCAAAAGAGACAACCACGAGAGCCATCCAAAGGAGTGCTCATTGCAGTGACCAAACCAAAACTATCTTGTTGGTTTCATGATGCCCACCAAAAATAATGTTTTGAAAAAGAAAGCCTTAATGTCAGCTCCTCTGTCTCTCATTACAGAGTTCTCTCAGGAGCTTCACAAGCTCCTCTGAGGTCTGTTGTTCAGCACACATCATAATGGAGCCAAGCCCAATACTCAAGCTGAGGAACAGCCACGTCTGACCCATGGTCTCATTGTGCTGCATGGTCATATTTGCCTACTGCACTGTGGAAATGATGCCAGCCACACCAAAACAACAGGAATGGTAAATGTTATCACATTCCAAAGAGGACATAGCATGCCTAGCCCACACATCTTTTCCTTGTCATTAATTTGTAGTCAACACTTCATGAACTTTTATTGTAAAGAATGCTTTTGGAATTTCAAGAAATTCTGCAATTCAGCAACAGCCAATGATCATGCTCAGTGTGTACTCTGCATGAGAGAGAAACCGTTGTGTCTGTTTGCCGTTGTGAAGTGGTAACCCATATGTTCCTCACATTAGGAAGATATTTAATATATGCCCTTGGCAAATAACAGACTATAGAGCATCTGAAACAAACAAAACCATCACCCAAAGATGAGACATATTTCTGTTAAAATAAATTTTAAAAAGGTTTCCTTAAGAGAAAAAAAAAAAAAAAAAAGGCAGCAGCTATTTACAGTAAATTAAAAAGATATCTATCAAATCTCACTTGCAGTAATATAAAGCTATTCCTGAACTTTAATTATTATGATGAACTGGTCTCCTGTGGCTTGTTCATTTCACGCAGCTAAAAAAAAAAAATTAACAGTCTTCTAATTATATCAGTTTTCTGTGTAGAAAAAAATAAACGACTTGCTTTTATTACTCCGTCTAGGGAAGCTATGGATCATTTTGCTATTCACTTAATGCTTTTAATTTACATATCAGAAATACTAATAAGTGTGGTGTTATTAGATCATATTCCCTTTCACGTCCAACCCAAGAAAATGGTCCATTCTGTTTAGCCGCCACAATTAAATTAATTTATTTTCCTGTGGCGTGGTTTTTGATAAGAGCTTTTATCAGAAGTTTGACTGTATTAGGCTTAATGGGACTCTCTCATTAAAATCAAATGCAAAAATAAAAAACATTTCATTAAAAGCAAACAATGGTTTTGCCCGTTTTGACTTGATTAGCATATTTAATAGAGGAGGTAATTGTGCCTTTCGCTTGAACAAGAGCCACAATCTGAAGGTCTGGATTTGTTTAAAATTCAACAGATTATTTCACTACCACCTGACAAGTGGCAGTGCTGCATCTAGAAATGGCCAAAGCAGAAATGGAAAAGAAGCAACATTTGGCACATTCTGGATCTGCTTGACATTGATTTTCTGTGGTGCTCACAGCACAGTACCCAAGGATTTGCTCTCTGCTTCCTAGAGTATTTACACTATATTCCAGTGATATCAATTAAAAGATGTCCTTTAGTCCCCCGTACTCCACTCCTAGAAATCACAGGAGTGTCTGTTAGAAAAGGAACTGACCCGCAGCCTAGAAAATCAACCTCTAAAGACACTTTATTGGGAAATCTAGTGATTGTTTCCAGCAGAAACAATCTCTGGTGACCTTTGGGATCATTACTGCTTAGGGCTCCAAAGGAACAGGAAAATACACATATTTTTTTCAAAAGAAAAAAAAAAAATCATCTACCTGAAAAAACTCAACTTCCAGAATAAGATGAGAGGGATGATTGAGAGAGACTGAGGTTTTGACTTCTTGCCATTTCATCTGATTTCAGCTCCAACTTCTAACCTGTTTCATCCAGGCAGGGCAGAGCATCCCCTAATATGCCTGGGTGTTCATAGCTCTGTGCCTTTGAAACTCCCTTACCATTTCCAGTAAGCTGGGATACGAGACTAACCCCAGGAGTCCAACAGACATCAACACCTGACAAAGAAAAGAAAAACACATTCTGATTTTGACTTGATGGTGGATGGAAAAGGAAGAGGAACTTAACGAAGATCTTGGGGTTGATTCTGAGTCATATAAAGATCCTTTCATACTGCAGAACAGAGGAAAAGAGTCTCAGCGCAGGTGAAACTTGGGCCTCTCACAGATAAGTAGAAACTGCTTAAAAATCTGGCAGTACACCCTCCTGGTAGGTAACAGGCTAAAGAAATAAAACATGCAGTGATCTATGTGGTGTACACATCCCATCCATCATTGCCTAAATGAATCCAGGGAGTGATTTTATCCTAATACCACCATGTCAGTTAGGAACACGCTTTTGTTCTTCTGGCACCTACTCCATTCTTCTTCCTGAGAAGTTTCTCAAGAATTTTCTAAAGTTGAAACTTCTGCCTAACCTGCCAGATTGCTCTCTCATATCCTCTTTAAACAGTTTACTGCTCACAGTTGAACAGCCCTTAGCTGCCGTAACAAAGCAGCAGCCCATATGCAAAATTTGCTTCTTTGCACCGTAGTGTCCTTGTCTCGACTCAAAGCCAAAATGCCCATATGGCCACTGGGAAAGAAAAAAAAAAGTAGACTCAAATGTTGAGTTGTTTCTGCTGGAAGAAAAGAGGGACTGTCCATACAAAAAGCGGATTAAAACCTCAGCAGTGTAAACATAACATTTGTCATTTTGCTGTACAATACAACGGCTAGGAACTGAACAGACATGGTCCAACTAGTTCTTCTAACTCTCCTCTTTCCTTCCCCTCTCTGCACCCAACCTCCTACAACAAGGGACCTCCAAGACCTGCTGGGATCACAGAGTGCATGCTACAGATCTGAGAAGCCCACATACATCTAATAAAGGCAAAGTGGCACACCAAGTTCATGATACTATATATAAGACAAAATTTTTCATCAAGCTGTTATCAAAGAGTACACTTCATAAGCTGCTGATATATCACACATAGAGGAGCTAAATAAAGAGGGCTGTCTTCAGTGCCAAGATCAGTTTCAGGGGAGAACTTGGGTTTAAAGCCAACTCAGAGCTAGGTTCAAACAACTGGGAAGCTATACTCTTAAAATTCTAGCCCAAAATAACAAAAAAAACCCTTTTAAAATACAAGTCTGGATATTTCTGCTTTTTAGGGCTGGTTCAGAAACAGTACCTTTTTCAAGTGCAGTCCTCTGGGAGTGCCAGCATCAGGAATACTTAAAGCAGAACTGAAAATGACTGTGTGGGTTTCAGCCCTGCATTTGGGCAAGAGAATAGCAGCAGCAGCCACACAAATGATTGCACAGAGGAAGCAATCTGCCAGCCCCTGTGGAGAGTACCTAGAGCATATGTTCAGTGCAGCATGCAAACATCTCTGATTGTACCAGGCAGATCAACAATGCTCTGGCTACACGTCTTTAACAGCAGGAAGCAGGAGATTGGGGCATCAGGCTTCCCTAACTCTGCTGCTGCTGTCTGAGTTTATTATATTTATAAATTTTATGGATCATCACTTCTGCAACTCTGAACACAGTGTGCTGGTCACACGAACGGGAAATGCATGGGGCAAGCATTGGGTCCTGGTGATAAACAGGTTGGTTTAACTGCTTCTGCTGCAGTTTTCTTTACACCTGTCTGAATGTTATTTGCATTTTCAGACCTGCTGTTGCTTGTCTTTGCTCCTGAGCTGAAGTGAATTCAGATGTCCTTCCTGCCTGCACAAGGTTTCCTCAGCCACAACCCTTGGCATTAGTTCAAACTTGACAGAAATATCAGCGCCCAATTTACTGTTTATGCCCTTGGTGACTTACCTAGATAGCTCTTAGACTGGATTCTCTGAAAATAGACTTGAGGACCTGTAAAAGTCCCTCATATATACAGCAATGAATCTGTTGGGTTTTGTTTGTTGGGGTTTTTTTTTTAATGTGACTGAATCTAAAAATTAAAACCTTGCAGTATTTCTTCAGATCAGATCAACCAAAATAAAAAAAAGAAGTGTACCACTCTTGGGAGGTCAGAGCCTGCAACTTTTGAAAGCCACAGTAAGATTTTTTTATTATTATTTTTAGGGGGGTTTTTTACAAAATATTAATCCTAATAAAGAATATTTAAAAAACCAAAACAAACAACCCAACAAACACACAACAAACAAACCTCTATTTTTCCAAGGTCTAAAGAAAATATGGATCGAGTGGTTTTCCTTATTTTTAGCCTAAACAGTATAAACATGTAACTAGTTCACTTTGTTCAAGTGAAAAATTAAATTTTTGTCCAGTTCCACAAGTAACTATGGATAGTCAAGAATGGATGAGACTGTTTCAAAACAAAAGTAACAAAAAATAGCAAGGTAATTAGACTGGAGAACTTCTTTCTTCTCCCTAGCTCCCAGTATACCACAGCAGTTCCCAACTGCTTGCCATGCTCTTTCCACACCAAATTTAACAATCGTAATAGCAAGAACGTAAAGGAATTATTTTGTGTCACTCACTTGAAGTTTGAAATTAAAATTAACTTCATAAACTTTAACAATCAATAGCTTCAGATAATTGAAATAACAAAGTTTAATCTACAAAACTTCATTACCCAAACCACAAAAGGGCCAGGATATAGTGACTTAGAGCCACATTTTTGAGAAGAAAATGCCAGCTTCCCTTGGACCTCTAATTATTACAGTCTTATTTTTATCCCTGACAATAAAAATCAGTACTAAACCAACTTTTCATTTCCTTTTCCTCCTGAGAGGAAACACCAGAACTTCTCCTGGTGTACGTAGCATTCCCTTTTTCCACTTACTCCATTTATTTTCTGAGTCTTGGCAAGATGCTAACCTAGTCTGTATAACCACAGGCTACAGTACTCCAACTGCCAGACATTAATACATCTGTTTTAGTCACTCATCCACCCCCAAAACTGACAGTTTGAAGAATTACCAGCTCCTAATACATGAAACTTAACTAAGCCTGGACAGCCGTATCAGTGAACAACCTAGATTTCCATGTTCATATGACCTTGCTCAACACAAAGCACTTCATGTATCTTATCAGCTTGTCTGTGAAAAGCATTCAATCTCTTCAGAGGTATAAAACAGGAAAAGGAGAACACATTTTGCCTAACTATGAACTGACCACGCGTAGCTGAGAGGCACAGCTTAGATCCACATGCTTAACTAGAATGAAATGAACAGCCTGTCAGGTGTGAGTTGCAGGCATTAACCACAACCTTCTTCTCTCCTCCAAAAGCTCCTCCAGCCCAGCTTAAAGTAACACCTATGAGAAAGGCAGACAAATTGTTCTCCTAAGAGCAAATGAAAAGCCTACCTAAAAAATAAAATTTAAATCTTCAAATTAAACACAAGGAACACTCTTCACTCTTCACTCCTGCAGGCCCTACATCTTCTGGGCAGCCAAGCTGATGGAGAAATGCAGACATCCATCACTGCCAGGTCCTGTCGAATTGGTAATCACCCCTGACATGCAGTCTCCTGCTCCATTCACACACTGGTTTTGCTTCGTATTGTCATAGTTTAAAAGTTTGGTGCGGGTATGAAAAGAGAGAATGAGATCAACTACATAAAATGAGAAACAGCACCAAACAGATGAAAGAAACCAAAACCAACAAAACCCAGATTCTTGCCTCTCTTTAAAGGAAACTGTGGGACATGTGATTGAACATAAAAGCAACAGTAGTTTAGAAATATTTTTGTTTGTGAACCATTCCATCTTAATTTATTATAGAGTTTGAGAAATTGGCTGGCCCAAGATATCACTTAGGTCTAGAACTTAGAGGAATTTAATAAAAGGGTAAGGAATAATTTCTGGAGTTGGAAATATTTTGCTCTTGTTTCCACAAAACAATTTGCTGAGCCTTCCTCAGCAAGCTCTTACCCTGACTTTGATCACTGCCAGTAAAAAGGAGGCTCCCAGCTTAAACCATTTGGGTAAAAACCATCTCCTGTACAGTACACACCACCAAAAATGCAGAACAGCTTCTCAGGCAAGAGTTATGCTGAACTTTTGATGAGGGTGCAGCAATGCACGAAGGCACTGGGCTCATGTGAAGTGTTTGATAACAGTGAAAATAAAAGCTGAGATGAAGAAGGAAAATGAAGAAAACCAAAACAACCCTCTCCCTCTGTGACAAACTGATGGAAGATGATCTAGAAAAGACTCTTCAGAGCAGAGAACAAGAGACGAAAAAAGCTTTTGGTATTAGAAGTAAGAGAGGCCTGAAAGTGAAAAAAATGCAAATTACTGCAAAAAGGGAGGAAAGACCACAAATACCTTCAGTTACATGGTAACAGCAATAGAGGTGGTTGTATGGCATCTTCCACCACAGAGTACAAATTGGCTTTATCTGAAATGAAACTTTCTTGGACTGTCAGTGGAATACCAGCACCTCAAGAAGTGTCTGTAGGCTTGTAACTGGGAGGAGAAAGATCATCCAAGAGCAGGTGGGATAGACAAGCTAGAGAGGTTAGGAAAGAGGAGAGATTAGGAACAGGAGAGGAAGGATCTATTTTCTAGGGCACTACACAGCAATGGCTAATGCTGTTCTTGTTCAGCTGAGGGAGCTGGGCCATTGACTTCAATAAAAATAAAACTGGGTCTTAAAGTTGTAATCGACTAATTATTAATTAGCATGCCTTAAATGTTCAGAGAAAGCTATTACTTAATGTGCACTATTCTCCTCTCCAATCTTCTTTAAATGAAAGGAGTTGATTGGATTGATGATAGGACTGAGAAATACAGGCTCTTGCCATCTGAGGATGCCCAGTTACATCTTTTTTTGCTTAAATTTCATCAAAATCCAGCACAAAAGGGATGTCAGTGACACAAGAGCAGAGCCAAATGCATCTGGCTTTACTGGGTGTAATTGTAATATCAAGTGCCTTGTTGGGTTGCATCTATTGGAAACAAAAACAATTCATTGTGATACTCTGGAAAGGTTCCTTCTCATCTGCATGGAACTCATTTAAAAAGGATGATTTAAAACAAAAGAAACATTATCCAATATTAGAAGTAACCGTTAGCAAGGCTCATTAATGCAATGCACTGAAGCTACAGGCTCTGCAATTCTATTGCATAGCTAAACTACTGTAATTAAACCATAGTTCCTCTGTGTTATTTAGCAAAGTAAATAATTACACTGTGCCCCTGAGGTTTATTGTTAATTTGTAGCATCAGGCAGAAACCCTTCCTGTCATTTCTAAACCTCCATTTTATGGGACCACCTCCCTGTAGTGCTGCCCTGTTACTGAACGGAACGGCAAAGTGACCGCACTGACATTTTATCCTGTTGAGTTCCACATCATGAACATCCCTCATTACACTGCCTTACAGACACGTGCATTTGGACACAAGGCAGCTGTCAAAAATTCTGACCTTACAGGCAGGTCTTAAATAATCAGCATGGGTTTATTTCACAGGGTGGGAGAGCTAGTGTTTCCCCCATGACTGAAAAGGGGTCTGGATTCATTCACACACTGCAATTGAAGTGTTTTGGGTTTTTTTCTCTAGAAATATAAATGTTAGCACAGCAGGCTACATCACTTGCTGCCTCATTCCTCCTTCAGTAAGTGTGGTTCTTCCTGCGCTCTTGTTATGGGCAGAGCCTCTGCCCTCAAGCTCCCAAACTGCAGGGTTATATCTAAGAGCAGAAATTCACTCTGTTGGAGAACGTCTATTTTTCTACAACTTGCTTATAGCTGCCCAACTAATTTAACTGAAAACAGAAAAACAGAGCAACAAATAATCATAAATAAACAGTGCCTCTATTCCTGAAATTATTAGGTCATGCTGAAGGGGCACAAACTTCTTCTGGAAGCCCCAGAAGAAAAG